>JALIZH010015217.1:77500-139179 GCA_030522465.1 Rhipicephalus appendiculatus
TGTCGATACCTTTGGATACACACGCCATCAAATCTGTCAGAGGAAGAGTGTAATAAAGATCTTTGACGTCGATTGAAATTGCTAAAAGGTTCGCGTTTTGCTCATTTTCAATTTTAAATTATAAATCCAAACCAACGAAACCCGGCAACATGCCTTTGCCAAGAGCAGGAAATCGACGTTGATTGACCTTCAAGGAGAAAAGCATACACAAAGTCGTCTTACGGGTTGGTACAGGGAGAAATAGAACTATCGCACTAAACTTACGAGCTCGCAGCAGTTAGCTGAGAAGATTCAAATAATTTTTTTTTATGAACACTCCGAATGAACGCACTGTCTGCGCCAGAAAGCGTGCCAGTAACAAGTAAAACTCGTTTAGAAGCTCTTCTTTTTTTTCCTCCTTGGCCATCGAAAAAGAAAGTTAACTCTATAGAGAAAGCTGTGAAACTGAAGCCAGGTGATTTTATTATATATTTTTTTTTTGCTTTTGTCTCTATGAGCTCTCCAGTTACCTCTCGTAAGTGCCGTTTCAGCGTCACCGGAGATCAGAGGCTGAGTATCGCACTCCAAGGGACCCCCCAACATATTCTAGATCTTGTTACTTGGGGAGGAGAGGCCAACCCTTTGTGTGCGCCAAACGGGCTACAGCATCCGCCGTCTTTCACATATCGAATTACTCCAAGCCAATTGCGCGGGTTCTTTTTCTTCCTTTACATGTTTTTTTTTTTTTAGAAAGCCGTCCCAAGCCTGTCTTAGTGTTCTACGCGAAGTCATTTTCCTGTTTTTGTTTTCTATATTGCGATAGCAGTTATATGGACACTCTCGGCGAATTTTCGCCGTCACCGTCATGTCTCGAATAAGTATATGTATGTATATATGAATAAAAGTCACAAAAAATTAATCAGAAATTAGAAGAAAACATTTACCAAGTGCGCCACCGGGATTCGAACCGGCGACTCCTCGCCCCGAAGCCTACCGCGTTAGACAACTCTGCCACGTACCACTCGTTCTTCGGAACGCTAAGGGCGAGTATATACTGCCGGTGGTACGCAGATCTTGTAGGCGCTACGGCGTGTTCAGAACCACCCGCTAGATGGTGCGAAGGGCGTGCTTTAAAGCAACGTACCTAGATCTTGTTTCACCTGCTGTTGAGGCGCGCTTTAAAAAGTGGCCCTTTTCTGTACCCATTAGCGGCGTGTAACGCCAGGCAAGCAATGCTTCAAACGCCACGCACCACGGGAGGCGCAGATGGGTCACTCCACGCGCCGTAGTGTTAAACAAGGAGGCGCTCTGGTAGAGTTTAATTTGTTAGTTTCGTAATGTCAAAGATAGTTACCTCAATTTCGTGTTTGATCAGCGCACTTGCAGAGCGCTGATCAAACACGAAGAAGTAACAACGGTGACAGTTGTTAGTTCTCGTTCATGCTGCGTATACATGCGCGTTCTTTTCAAGCGTCCATTGCACTTGATCGACGCTCCACAAGTATAGAGTTGCATTTCCCCTTCATCATGTAACATTCTATTATTGTAGGCGTGCAATGGACAGGCGCCCACGTACAGTGACAATGCTTTCTTCCCTCTTCTTTCTTTTAATCCCTTCACCCCTTCCCCCCCAGTGCAGGGTAGCAAACCGGACGCGCGTCTGGTTGACCTCCCTGTCTTTCATTCCTTCCCTCCTCCTCCTCCTCCTCCTCCTAATTTGTTGCTATCGCATTCATTGCTTCACCCTTGCGGCGAAATTGTGTTCTTGTTTATGTCCACTTCTCTGGGGGTTTTTTTTTTGTTTTTGTTTTTTTTTCCTCGAAAATTTGCGATGCGTTTCGTCTTGTATTTCTCTTATTACAGTTTGGTGGCGATATCCCAGCCTGTTGTCAACGTCAGCGTCAAATTTACACAGGCACACAGAAACACCAACATGCACAGTCGTGCGCGTGAGGATTATTGTTTTTTTAAGTGAGGATAACTTTAGGGGCCCGGGCTGACGTCTCACGTCATCTCATGTCGTCACTTGGCGTCACACAGGCAAAACCAAGTACAGCATAGTATATAGTATAGTATAGCAAGCGGGCGTGAAAGGGAAGTGAGGCTGAGAAGGAGTGATGTGGGGGGTGAGGAGGAAGG
Source organism: Rhipicephalus appendiculatus (assembly GCA_030522465.1). Lineage (NCBI taxonomy): Eukaryota > Metazoa > Arthropoda > Arachnida > Ixodida > Ixodidae > Rhipicephalus > Rhipicephalus appendiculatus. The sequence goes on from JALIZH010015217.1 coordinate 79,619, forward strand.
AAAGTAAAAGAGGAGAATGTTAAGGATAACATAGTCATGTATTGTGTAGTACAGCAAGGGCGTGTGAGAGGGAAGTGAAGGAGAGGAGGAGAGATGTGAAAGTGAAGAGTACTACTACTACTACTACTACTACTACTACTACTACTACTACTACTACTACTACTGCTGCTGCTACTACTACTACCAATAACACCACCACCACCATCATAATCAAGCCGTCGTGATCTTGGCCGTCGTGATCTTGGCCAGAGGAATGAATGAAATTGAGGTAACTATCTTTGACATTACGAAACTAACAAATTAAACTCTACCAGAGCAGCATAGTTGTTTACTGCATCTTATTCCTTGATATTCGCGCGCTGGTTTCGGTGGTCATACAATTTTTTTGCAAGCAATTTCTTCACATGAAAAATTGCTTCCATTGACGTTTCGTTGAACGGGTAGCGTTCCTTCCTTCGTGCTTGCGCAGTACGCTACTGGTTCAGTGATATGAACCAACTGACCTTCAAAAAGGCCTTATTGACGTTTCGTGTGTAGAAATATAGACCTGGCGAAGTGTGGTACAGTAAGGTGTCTACAAGCATCCACAGGTGTTTACATATACAAAAAAAATGACTGCAATACGGCCGAACAGGAAATGAAGCCACGTTTTAGGGTGGGAGGAACGACAGCAGTTATTTATATTGATTGGCCGAATGACACCACTTGCAACCATCCATTTAGGCTTTTGTCGCGAGTTGCACCAGAGACAAGCATAACGATCAGGTGGGGTGGAGATTTCGATTAGCAGCGTCTCCGAAACACAGTGTGGGTGCAGTGATCGCCGCCGAGACAGTAGCCAGCCCGAGGAGCGTCTATACAGAAGGCGGCCGTGACATGGGACAATGCCTAGTGCAGCCACTCCCTATCGACTCGGCGCTTCTTCCATTTCTGTTTTAACTATTCCCACTTTCCTAGGCACACGTCGCGCTACCCGTGACCGATTCGACAACTTGGTCGTGCCATCCATTGACAGAAATGAATAGATGAGCCGACGAGGACGCGGGAAAAGACGAAACTGCAGCGTCACAAGGGAGCGCGTTCTTTTCCACCACCGACAATCCTCGCTAGTTTGTTTATTTTTTTCGACACGATTCCGCGCCGTTTCTGTTGCCGCCTCGCTACGTAACACTCCGTGCCACCGTCGTGTTTCTTCGCTTTACCGCGAAAAGGAAGCGAAAGCCCAGAAAAAATAGCGAGAAAAAGAAGAAGACACCGTTTCTTCTACTATACTAAAGTTGCAGTGCTGTCCCCGAAGCTGTCGCGTCCGCGTGCCATCTGGTGCGCGCGTTTTTTGTTGACCGGGATTGATTCGTCATCGATTCCCTCGCGCCCCGCACAACCTCACACGCGTACACACTGCGAGCACCGGGCGCTCTTCGCTGCCTGAGACCCTTTCCTCTCGTGCCTAACCGCGTCGTGTAGCCTTTTCTCTCCGTTCCGACTCCCTCCGTTTCTCTCGCGCTCCTCGCAGCCGTCACATGTTGTGTCGCTGGGTGCCAGTGGCAGCAGCAGCAGCCCCGGCCTCGACAAATGAGACGCCGAATCCTTGTAATTCCGCGTTCGATAGCTCAATGATTGAGTTCGCGGAGTTGTAGTCCCCGCTGCGCTCAATCATACTCTGCGCCCAGTCACCCGAGAACTGTTACTGCCTTTGCATTCATTTTACTCTTTGCTTCTCAATCGTCTTTAGGTTCGCCTTTGTAAAAGCAAAAAAAAAAAAAAACAGAAGATCAAGTGGTTGTTCAACAAGAACCAACAGTACTGATACTTGTTTGGTGAAGCTGGGCTAGCTTTATTCTTGCTTTTTTTTTCTTTGCTTAGTAAATATTAAGGTAGACTTAGGTGGAATGTTTCTTCCCCATTTCTCCACAGACTTACATAACCGAGTCTTTTATTCGGGTTTGAAGATTCACACACCAGCGTAGCTGTACCCTCTTCGTGCCAATATCTGATTTGAAGGTTTCTCGCTACGTGAAATTTTCATACGCCTTCTGTTAAAGTTGCTTTTCCGACGTCGAGTTGTAAACTTGTATGCAGGTAACGAACGTGCATGTTGTATGCACCGTGTCATTGTTTTGTTTTTGTTATTTAGTGTTTCTTTCTTGTAGGCGATGACGATAACTATGTGAATTACGCCCGACCTATTTAAGCGCCAAGGAGTAGCCGGCACCACATTTGTAAGGACACCTTCAGTAATATATCGGTAAAAGAAAAGCTAAGATGAAGGAAATTAAATAGGTTTACGAATTGGAGGCTGCAGTGGTAGTCAAACTGAACCTAACATTTTGCATCATCCATGACTGCACCTAATTCCACAAACCATCACTTCTATTCTCCCTCTGGAACGCGCAATAGTTCGTCAAATGAGCACTATTCGCCCCTGTTCTAAGATAAAATTAGAATCGTCCCGATAAGTCGCAACGAGAACACGCACGAGAACGCGCACGAGAACGATATAGTAATTAGACGGCCAACCAAAAGCGCCGTGCGATTTTGCTTCTTCGGAAAGAATGCCGTCTCGTCATTTTCCACTGCGGAAAACGGAATCGTCTCATGACCGAGGCGAATTGAATTGAATTGAACACAACTTTATTTGGTGCTGCGGAACGTTACTAGGTCGCGCATTCGGCCCAGTCCAGCGTGGGCAAGAAATAAAAATAAAATGGTTGACAATTCAACCACTGGACTGAGATCGAATGAATAGAATGTTAATGCTATAACAGCACACGTCCAAAGCTGGGCAACACTAGCAAACACCGACCAGTGCTGCTAGTATGCTTATAAATACTGAAGTTTAGCAGATATGTAAACCTAGCCAACGCTAGCAAACACTGAGAACGTTCTTCTAGTATGCTTTTAAATACGGCAGCTGACTGAATATCGTCAGATATTAATGGAAATAATCATATCCCGTTACAGAAAGTTGTAAGTAGAGGCCCAGGAAGATGTTGTCTTCTAACTAAAGAATCAACTACGACGCTCCATCGCTAACTTATACCTCTAAAAAAAGGACGAGGTAAACAGGGGGGACGAACGCCAAACGACTTCCAACTCTATCCTTGCAGTGATTGTCGGCGATAGAGTGGTCAAGGAAGGCAATGTACACAAAAGCCATACCGGTGAAGCGCGGAAGCGTACAACGCAAAGAGGAGAAATGAACGGCAACGAGAGAAACACCGCTCAGGCGCAGAATAAGCAGAGTGCGAACGGAGCCTCGGAACAGAGGAACACCTCAAGAGGCCCACTCGACCATTAACGCGGCAGCGAGAAGTCACTTCGCGCGAGGGCCCTCCTCGCTAGCGTATATAGGAGAGCGATAAACGAAGCCCGCGCACAGAAGCGTCAAGTGCGCAGGCGCCACACTACAGAGCTCGCCATATACTCAGGGCGGGCCGCTTCATCAAGGTTTAACCGAGCGTTACCGAGTCGTTCCGTCTTTTCTCACGCGCTGCGAGATTCCGATGCTGTGGTTAGGCTACGTCCAGAAACACGGACGTGCTTCGCCAGCGTCGTCCCATTGTGTTTCCTCTCATCTCGGGGCCGCAGTTTTCATTCCTTCATTTTTTTTACAGCGAGAGCTGTTATCAGATCACAACAAGGGCCGTTTTTGGCGCCGTAGTTGTCCGCCGCCGCCGCCGCCACCGGTGTGCGTAACCATTGTCACGTGAAATAAAAGAAAAGCTAACTAAATAAAAAATACTCAGGATGGAGTGGGATTCGAACCCAGGCCCTCTGCGTGGTAGCCCAGTATTCTACCACAGAGCCACGCGTTCTTCTTTTTTTCTCTCTTACATGGTATTTATTACAAATGAGGTTTATTTATATACATAGCGTACAAAATACTTAAGACCGCTTCCACAAATGTACAATAGGCATTAAAAAACAAATTTTATACAACAGTGTGTTCTAAAAGGCTATTTGAGCATGCAGTGCATTTTATGAACTGTGGAAACCAGTCCGGCTGAAACTGTAGTTGTTCATAAATGTCTTTTAGCTGTACAGTCATTTGTACGATATGTGACCGCGAAGACACCATTGTTTCCGCATGCCTGTCTAACATGCGAGTTTTCCATAAACTGTGCATGCCCATTAACAAGAGCATGTCAAATGGCAAAACAATGCGTTTGGGTGGTACAAGATAACGTATGCTGTGAGAATTTAAATCAAGTTGCTTTTTAAAAGCCCTCTGCATGACGTCCCGAAAAGAGGATGACGTCCTTACAACTAATGAAACAATGTTCTATTGTTTCTTGAACTTCACAGAGGCGGCAATTAATTGAGGACACAAAGATACCTTGGGTGCTTAACCAGGCTTTTACAGGTAATGTTTCTGTATGCGCTTTCTAGAAAAATGTCTTGGTTATTGGTGAAATAGTCATTTTCTTCACACGTACTAGCACGTCATGACCAGACAATCAATATATACCGAGCGGTACAGTGGGGCCGGAAATAACATATCTAATACATCATTATATAGATCGTTTCTTGAGCTAGAGAACAAATAGTCATTAGAGAATCTGGCTGTCAAAAAAACGCACCGATTTGTATACTTCACGCATAAATCCTTGCAAATAGGCAGGCGATGCAAAATTAGTAGTAACCCCTGAAATTCAGAGAGCCACCCTTGTACTTGAACAACATAGCAAACTGACCCTATGCAGGCTTCATGTCGGTATCGCTTGTTATTGCAGTGTGGTACTTAACGTGTACAAAACGAAGTGTCGTGAGAGTATTGACTTGGACGGTCCGGTGCATTCTCGAGGGCTCGAGAAATGCGAAGCTTACTAAGAACAAGAAATGGGTCTTCTTTTGTTGCGAGTGCTTTCCGGTCCTTCGGTATAAGCGCACGCTCCTCAACACTGATGCGTCGCTTCGTTATGTACGGCATTTCATTTCTGAGAATGTGGTCGTGGGTGCGATTCCTAACTGAGGCAGCCGCATTCAGATGCAAGTGGTTTTGCCTTTGAGGCAAAGTTGCTCACGTCATTTTGTCAGATCGGCGATATGATACACCTACGTGCTTACTTTTAAGCCATGTCCATTTTTTCGACGCAAAAACGCTGAATTAGTCTAGTTAGTCAGTTCGCTGAAAATTGTTCTACACGCCTTTTGTCCATGGACGCGATTCGCCGGAACGTAGTCATATGTAGCTTCGTTGTAAAAGACGTCGTGGGAATAATCGTAACGTTCCCGTATCAAAACGCCTCTGAACGCTGGAGCAAATACATGCACGCGTGTTCAGCGTTAGCGCAACGCTTGCATCTGAATATGACACGCGCGAGCGAACGATACGAAACACCGACAAAATGGGAACGCAGCCTATCGGTCGCCTCGCTCTCTTGCTTTTTCGCCAACCGTGATAAACATACGTCACATTTACTTGCTGATCAGACGCGAAGGCCCGCCGTTTCTCTCGACCTTCACTTCATTTCTTGGTCTTTTTTCTTCTTTCCCTCGCGAGGCATCTTTGCGCTCCTCGGGCTAAAGTAGCGCCATTTCCCAGCACTGTTGCAAGTTCCTCCCCGCTTGCCTAACGTCATTGCCGGCGCAAAGCTCTCTCACGCACTTTTCCGACTTGTGGGCAAAAGCGCCTTACTGCGATAACGAAGCCTTTCACCAATTTGGGCGAAAAGAGCTTTCTCCTCACTGCCGTCGCCGCCTGCTTGGCCCCGATTCGTTTTATGCCGACATTCGTCGTGAAGTGCCGAAGCTGCACGCTGATCTCGGGCCATTTGCTGGGGCAAATGTCGTTTTATCTCGGCTGGGAAAGAGAGAGAGAGAAAAAAGAAGCGCGAGAAGGAGCAGCAAAAATGTGCATGCACATGGACACATGATACCACGCTTAGGTGAAATCCCCTGAAACCTTTTTTTTTTTTTTTTGGTATAGGCGATGCTACAATCGACGCATAGGCGCCACCACCTTGGGCTGTTTAACGAACGTTTGCTACTTCAGGCGAAAAGCCTTAGATGCCTCATCAAAGGCGAAAACTGACCGTTGTAGTCAACGCGAGTAATGCAAAAAATTATCATCACGTGAGGACGTCACCAGATGACGTCATTGTTATTAACACGAAAGTGTTTTATGCCTGGGTCCACCAAGATTTGAGTGACGCATTTCCGTCACGGAAATGACGTCGAAAAAATACGCATGATCAGAAGATAAAGAAAAGTTCCGTCAAAGGGACTCGAACCTACGACCTCTTGGTCAGCGACAACCGATGCCGGGCACGCTATCCACTGCGCCACGGTCACATACTCCGTGAGCTTTAAAAACAAGCCTTTTATATCTACCACTGTCCTCTCACAGTGCTTTTGCTAAAGTAAAGTAATGTATTATCACCGTGAAATGCACGATTAGTTCCCCCCAAAGCTTCGTTTCTGCGCATCCGTCCCATTCGGCGCGTTTCGAATAGGAAAAGTGCAATTTTTTGTCGACGCATTAAAACACTGCCAGGTGGCGACCTTACCCCTAGCATCGGCCTCGCTCATAGCATCCGTCCATACCAAAAATAGCTCTGGGACGTGCGAGTGCGTCGCGTGGCCGTAACTCCGCTCCGCTAAAAATCGCAGCCGGCCAGCGGGGAAGACGACGCGCGTTGCGTTTCCCTCTGGTCAGGCAGCGTTGTTCAGTAACTCTAACATTCCGCGAGTAGGCGAACTTAGCCAGAGTTCGGCGTCCAATCAGCGACGCTCTTCTGACTGTCACACCGCTTTCTATGATTCCGCTCTCACCGTACAGCTACCACAAGCATTTATGACCACAACGTTTTGTTTAATCATTGATCATGGACGTTAGTCGTCGGGATACAGATGTACCACCAGGCGTCAACGTAGATGCATCCTCGTACCAACAGACATTGTGCAAGCTTTCTTATATCAATGTACAGTAAACATTCAACTACTTCTGTAAGGACAGGTTTCAGTTTCGTGTTATACCGATTCCTAGGACGGAGGGATCAACCATGTTTTTTCATAGATCGCCAAAGTTTGTGACGTCATCATGCCGTCCCTCTGACGTCGCATGAATTGTCATCACATAACATCATCACCTGGTCAACTGTGGAACCCATCACGGAGTCAGTGCAAAACCAGGTGAAGTGCAGAAAGCTCGCAATGCCTCCGATCCTAGAGGCAGCGCAAAATCCCCGTTAGATGCAGAAAGCTTTCGGAAGGGTGCGGGGGAGGAACAATACAGCGACTGAGAAGAAAAAGAAGATTGCTTTCACCTTCTAGTCCTCTCAGGCGAATGCGTAAGGGAGCCTGTGAGTGTGTATTGGGTATCGTGACGCAATGTCGAATACACCAACCCAACCGTTTTCTTGCGTATTCGTGTACTGGAACACTGTTCGTTTATTTAAAAAAAAATACAAAACAGCAAAGTTGTAGCCCAATATGGCGGTATGAAACCCATCCGTAAAATAGTCTATAAAATTTAAGCACACGAAGTGCTCGTAACTGCCTCGGTAGCCTGGCCGCTGAGATGTCGCGCTGCTTAGCAGTTCGTGAATTGGGCCTCCGATGGAATTATTGGTACTGCAGTGCTTCAATTGCGAGAGTAGAAGCGCAAACCCAGATTTCTCAGTGCGAAAATCCATTTTGCGATTTTTCAAACTTCAGTACAGACATGCTGATCAAAGTAATACGCTAGCCTCTTGCTTTGATTTCTCAAGCATATCAAATCTCTTGTAAATCAACCTTCATATTGCCTTATCGTGGCCACTCACCGGTGTGTTTGTATTTTTGCTTATTTTTGCCTATTTTGTTCTGAATTTACGTATTTATTTTCTTTGTGATATTCAATGTTGCTTCATTTCTTTAAAATGTTCTATCTATCTATCTATCTATCTATCTATCTATCTATCTATCTATCTATCTATCTATCTATCTATCTATCTATCTATCTATCTATCTATCTATCTATCTATCTATCTATCTATCTATCTATCTATCTATCTATCTATCTATCTATCTATCTATCTATCTATCTATCTATCTATCTATCTATCTATCTATCTATCTATCTATCTATCTATCTATCTATCTAACTAACCAACCAACCCCAGGGCAAGTCGCTAGCGGCAAATGCTGACAACGTAGGTACACGCCTGCTATAAATAATTGTTTTTGAGGCTCGCATCCTCTCTGCCTGCAGTAGGATACGTCTTGCTTCTCCACTCTTGCAGCCAGATTACTCCGGCCTTGAGAACATTAGGAAAGCAAAGTGAACAAAGAAAAAAGAGCACCGGGCTTAAGAGTTACAAGTGCATTGGCGCGATGGTAGTGAAAAATCGCTCCCCAGAAGTGGCGTTCTACATCGCAGTCTCACTCGGCAAACAAGGAAATTGCTGTTATCTGGCACAGGGAGGAGACTCGCAACAACTTTCCATCTGACAAAGAGAACCATTTGTTCTGTCTTGAAAAAGTTTACGCTTGAGCAAAATAAGCAAGTAACGCATTGGTGATTGTTTGCTTCTGTGAATTGCAAAGGAATAAGCAGTCAAAGAGAGCAACAGCTTATTCTCTTGTCATGACCAGCTTTTGTAGGAGTTAGGACGAGTGATAGATGAGACTACAGCCACTAAAGCATGGCGTTTTTCATGGTAACTCATTATTTTAGGCATGGTTACTCCACTTCGGATATTCATTAAGGAAGGCAAGTGTGAAGCAAGCGTGTGGTCTCTATATGACGCACATGTAGGAATCACTGGCTGCAAATTAAAGTGTGAGTGCTTTGTACTTTTCTTAAGCTTAAGTTTGTAAAAAGAGACGTTGAAGGTTCCGTTTGTTGAGTCTATGAGAATGGTACAAAATATCCTGAACGACTTGCAGTAACATAAACTCTGTGTAGCACAGAATGTGTTCAACAAGAGCTTCCACATCGTGGAAGAAGGAAGGACCAATCACTTTTTGTAATGCCATGTGCACATTACAAAAAAAAGGGGGGGGGGGGGGGCAGGGGGGGATACTGTGCGCGGCAGCCAAAACATTGACCAGTGTCCTCGGTTATGTCACTCATCATTATTGGTAAAGAAAAAGTACGTTTCACAGACGGAAGAGGAGGAAGATGAAGGGTCTGACGGTAAGCGACATCTGTGTGGTAATCTCAGTCACGAAGAGAACGCGACCACCCAATTGAATGCGAGTGGACTGCATGACTGCCGCGTGACTGTCAGTAAGACATCCTAAATGACTGTGTCCTCAATGACTACTCCCCTTCCACATATTTCATACTCTCCTTCCAAATGCAGCGTCGCCAACCATGCCCGACTATGGTTAACCTCCTTGCCTTGCCTACTTCTCTTCCTATCTTGCTCTCTCAAACACAATGGCTGCAGAACTACGCATTAAGTCGCAATTTATGTGAGAGCTTGCTATATCAAGAATAATAATTCAAGAAAGCTAACTTTACTGACTGCAGGTCCTGTTTAATTTTCGGACGGCCCAACAAGAATGACTGGTTGGCCCGCTCCTCTTCTACATTATGAAGACTGCCCCGGATTCGATGTTGCAAAAGTTGGAAACGAAAACAGCCCCTGAGGATACCTTTGTGTGAACATAATCATACCGGCAAAAATCAAATATTTTAAAAGTAGAATGTATTATTTCTGTGCGCCTAAATTACATTGTTCGTTGATAATGGTAACAATCTTCTTAACGCACCGTCTTTAAAATACACGTCTTCAAGAATCGGCTTTAGCACTTTTATGGGGCATCTAAAGCTCTTTGTAATTAAAGATAAATTGTTATGTCGATGGTGCCAAGGTCATAACTTACAACGGTTAGTTAATTTCCTTTTCAGATGTTCTAAATATCATACGGTTCTCGCAACGTATAAACGAGGCTTCTGTATACATTGTTGCTTCAAGTCAGATACGCCGCAAGTTCCGCGAGAACGAGATTAGTGGCTGCCTTCCCATAGATGTCCGGCCTGAAGGGAAAAAGCTATAGGCTCTGTCAGCCTCTCTGTGCATAAGATCAATAAACCGTCATTCAAACTAAAAACCACAGCGGTCTGAACGACGATGCTCATTAAGCGAACAGTGCCTCATCAAACATGGGCTCGGTCTTGGCCAAACAGCATTTCCGACAGCCCTGATGCGACTGAGAGTCAAGTACAACAAAACAGAAAAGAAAGGTACTTGTGAAGCCTCGCGCCTTGCCTACACCAATGTCTACGCCCTTCGGACCCCTTTTTTCGGGCAAGCCTGCCATGGGAGAGGGGTAAGAGAGAAAAAGAAACCCGGCGATGAGCTCCGGAGCTATCGACGAAAAAAAAAAAAGTAAAAGACGTTTTGCAAAACGCTGGGGACTGCTTCCGGGTGAAAGGAAGATTTCTTCCGGTATACCCAAGTATAGAGGAGGCCCCCTAGCATCGGTCTTCCTCCATTCATCATTCGGCTGTCAGATCCTCCGGGATCAGGCTGGCCCGCGCAATGGGCTCTGAAGAGGCGTAGCGGGGCTGTCCTTCCACCCACCAACCCGACTCGCCTTCCCTCGGGCTTGCCCCTCGATGCAAGCTCCGCAGCAGCTGTTCTTGCAAACAAATGCTGACGAGACGCCGTGTATCCGTGTATAAGGCCGAGAAGGCATCGCCCATAGGCCCACTGCTAACATGAGCCGCGGAGCTCTAAGTCCCTTCAAGTCGTCGCGAAGGGAGAACAGCTACAGCGCGAGAAAAAAAGGCTTTCCGCGAAGGGCCGGATATGCCTCGATCTTGTCACGACGGCCAATTTCTGCCGCTTCGACACCGCGGGGAACCGTGAGCTGATGCTATAAATTCCTGTGGTTTCTTGGTCTTTTTTGTCTGTTCTTTTATCTCGAACGACAGAATGCCAAACACTGCTTTCGGCAACTGTAACGTTCAAAATAATCAGATACGGAACAGATAGACCTTATCAACGTGATAAAAAATAAGTTTGAAGGAGCAGTCGAGTTCCTCGTGCTATATATAACTAGTGAAACCATAGAGCAAACTATAGACTGCGATAAATCATACCTTTTGCTAGAAAGGTACCTCGAATGGTCGATGAGTGCAAGATTATTTGATGTGCCCCGTAAGAAATCGTGATTGCGTAAGGCTCAATTGCGACATTAGAACGTAGTATAAGCAGGTCAACGGTAAGTTATCAGGAGAATCTGCACATGGGAGCAAATGATTATTTTTAGACGATGCCTATCTGGTTGACATCAAAACTACGATAACTATAGAAAGCCAATGACAACAATTGCTACAGTTACTGCAATTTGAACAATAACCGCGACTACAAATAGATAAGGATAATCTCTGGCGGTTGCTCAGCCAGGATTCGGTCTCGTCAAGCATAATATATTTTTTTTCATAAATGTGGCCCCAGTGTTTTCTAACGTGCGCCACGGTATAATGCCAATGGATAACATTGAAAACACTGTTTTCATCACCCGGAGTGCACCTAAGTATGTTACCATAAACACTTGAATTTCGAAGCTAAGCCAATGGGACTTCCGGACATTTTCTGAAACAAAAATTCTCGGACTCTGTCTTACCGACGGAGAAAGCAACAGATGCGTAACTGCAGTTTTCGCAGTACAACAGCATGATCGAGTTACCTTTCGTAGTTCTACTGTGTAGCCTATACTGTATGGGTGCAGTGCCCACTCCCATCCGCTTTTGCTCATTTTATTCATTTTAACTCTTAACGCCCAGTCGAGAGTAACCAACCGGCCACTCGTTCGGTTCACCTTTCTTCATTACCTGCTCTTCTTTTCTCTCTCTATCCGACTAGGCTTAGAGACAAAGTCTCCACTTCCCTTTCTCTATCTCATACGGAGTACCATCACTGAGCGATCAACGTGAACACGGAAAATCTCCATTCTTGGGTACGATTGCAGAGCATTTACCTCAAGCGACCTCGTCACCACGCTGGCAGCAGCAATTTTCTGTCTGAAAGGACAGATCGGCATTTCGTACGTTCGTTTATAGTTGTGACGAACCATCACACTCACGTATCACGTTCGTTTGTAGTTGTGACGCCACAGTGTTGCCGGTTTTTATCACACAGAAGTAACTGTTCCTTAAGTGCTTTCTTTGACGAGTAAAAGATAGTATTAACGTGATGAGCGGCCTAGGAACATAGTCGTACAGTTGGTTGAAGGATACGGACAATTATTTGTCATGATTGAGAGCGCACATTGGGATCGGGAGAAAATACGTAACTTTTTATCCGAGTTCCCAGCACGTACTTTGGACAGTTCGCGCGCCGTGCAACAAGCCCCGCCCAACGAGTATAACGCTAACTCGCGATATTTTCGCCCTTCCGTGACCGTTCAGGATTTGTCTCCGCGTGGCAGTTGCACGAACCGCGAAACTGCACAGCACTGGAAGTTTCGACACATCGGATGCTGCCCAACGACAATCGCGCAAGAACTGTGACGTCCCCTTCTTCGTCGGTCGGCAGGACCACCATTCTTCTTTCGCCGAACTGCCGCGGTCCGCTCGGACATCGTCCGCATAGAGCTGTCATCGCAGGCAGAAAGAGAAACACCGCGGTCTACGTACCAGTGGCCAAGGGCGCATCGCCCAGAGCGAAGATCATTCTTTCCGGGCCCGTCGTCAACACCGCCTTTCGCTTCCTCCCAGTCCTGCGCAACCATTAATCCCGTTCCCAAGAAGCAGTCAACCTTCGTTGAGGGCCACGGAAGTTGCGCGCAAGCCGTCCGCCAACAAAGACACACTTACTTACTACCACAGCAGAAGCCGATCTGCCTAATGTTTCTATTCGGCCGTTCCCGTGAGTGAGCGACGCAACCCGCTCAAGAGGATTCCAAAGTTTCATTTATCACCCCAAAAAAACCCTTTTACTCCGCCGCCTGCAACAGTTGTTGCAGCGCACTGTGGAAAATACAAACGCACACGCAAACACGACCCTCTGTTTCCGTGGCCGTTGCACATTTCCGGTTCTTGTGGCATGCCTGACTTTTTTTTCCTTGTTGAAAGACAACAACAAGGCTGCGCACTATGTTCTGTCGTTTCTCTGCTTAGAGCAAACAAGACGCGGTCGCAAGAACGGAACGTCAACTAGAATACTGGGTGTGTTCATATGTCTTCCTCTTGCGTCTTGACCGACTTCCTGTGCCCATGTAATCTCTAGATGACCATTTCCTAAGCGTCCGTCACTGCAGTTGTCATGCATTAATGTTTGATAACTTAAATATGGTTTGTTCATTAGCGACAAAAAACTGTTGATGTTGACAACCATAAACTTCAAATATAATAGAACAATATTTAGAGAAATTAAGATACCACATAATTGAGCGTATCTAGAACACTTTTGCACCCCTTGGATTTCTTTAATGTGGAGGATAATTTGTATATGAGTTTTCTGGCTTTTTTTTTTATCCCCACACCCATTTGAATGCGAGTGGTACCGCCGTGGGTAACGAACTCATGACAAATGTGGCCATGCATGCCACCAACGGGCGCGTGCATGTTTTAAATTTCATTTTTCTTAATTTTTCCTGTTTTTTTTTTAATTCATTTTTCTTAATTTTTCTGTTAATCTTTACGCACCGCTGGCTAATGTAATATCAAGAGCGTAACTTCGAACATAAGAATACAGAAAAGGCGATACCAAATCTTCTTCTTTTTTTTTCCGATCTTATTGTTAAGATGCGTCAAGGAGTTCATTCTGCTGCGAATATCTCTCTCTCTCTCTCTCACACACACACACACACACACACACACACACACACACACACACACACACACACACACACACACACACACACACACACACACACACACACACACACACACACACACACACACACACACACACACACACACACACACACACACACACACACACACACACACACACACACACACACACACACACACACACACACACACACACACACACACACACACACACACACACACACACACACACACACACACACACACACACACACACACACACACACACACACACACACACACACACACACACACACACACACACACACACACACACACACACACACACACACACACACACACACACACACACACACACACACAAACACACACACACACACACACACACACACACACACACACATAGACAGTTTTAGCTGGGCGTCCGCAGCAGCTCTGCGGACGCGGGCTGCTAGCCATTCGCAATGGCACGCTGCGTCCGCAGAGCTGCTGCGGAGGCCCAACTAAATCTGTCTATTATCTTTGCGTCTTGGCGTACGCGGGAATAAAACGGGACGAAAATGCCACCGACTTCAATGATTAAATCAAATCAAACGTGATCACTCTGGGATCTGCTTTTTGTGACGTCTCGTCTTCGTCTCGTGAAATTGACAGCTTTATCTTTAAAATCTTGCTTCCCGCAAACCGTTAAAGATGTTGGAGATGTCGGCGCTTCCTCAGGGCGTGCCGCGCGTGCATTCGTATGCGCTCGTCTCCCATAGGCACTCGATTTTCGCAACAAGCTCGCGGGTTCCTCGCCCACTAATGGGATGGACCGTAGGGTGGTGTTCCCGTTTCCTCTTCATTTACTGATACTTACATTTTCCGTTTTCCCGTAGTTGCTCGGAGCTCGCTTCTTTTATCTCTGCGGTATCTCATTTCGTGCGACGAGAGAGGAAACGCCGGGCGAAACAAACGGGCAAACGGCAGGAATGATCGATGACCTCCCAGACTTTTTCTCCTTGCCTGAATGTGAACTTTAAAGCAGTGTAATGGTGGAGGAAGAAGATACGAGGTAAGAGGAAACTGTGAGAATTTTCCGGTTTCTGCAGAATGCCTTTGGGTGAAAGTGTCTCCGGGCTTAGGCGGGCAAAAAAAAAAATGAAAGCAACGCTCTGGAAACGAAATGCAATGTGAATTCAGACATTTCTCGCGAACATTCGCAGTGTTTATAGAACTGAAGCCATACAACTGCCGCAAAAGTACATAGTAAACTCATGTGTAAATACGTGGCGGCCGCATTTTCGATGGAGGCGAAAATGCTTGAGGCTCAGTGCTTAGATTTAGGTGCACGTTAAACAACCCCAGGTGGTCGAAATTTCCGGAGCCCTCCACTACGGCGTCTCTCATAATCATATGGTGGTTTTGGGACGTTAAACTCCAGATATTAATGTGTAAATATTATTTTTTCAGTCTACAGCGTCAATGTCTTATTAAGCTTTAATTCCACTTTAAAAACAGAGTCATTTGACTCTTTTTTGTTAGTCCTCACTTGCCACGTATATGCTATCTTCAAAGAGACACGGGAAACTCCCTTTGGAGAGTAGTCATCTATGTACCATAATGTATATGTAAGAAATGTAATGACGTGGCGCACCTTATGATTTTTAATGTTTTAAACTTTCAAACAACAACCTCACCGGCACGCTACGAGGGATTATAAAAACTCTTGCTACGACTGAGTGCCAATATCCGTTATTTCGTTCCATATATACGGTGGATATTACTCCTGACAATATCTACGTTCCTTCGAACAATTTGACATCGCTCGTTTCTTTGCCATGGACCATTAGGCGTCACTTTAGAGAGGTATTACGATCTCTAGCAAAGCGGAAAAGCTACTGTTGAAAAATTCATCGTTTCGAGAAAAGGCAGAAAAACTATGGATATGCGCGAAGTTCTATCTGTTTAACAAGTGTTCTTCATTTACTTTTGAGTTCGTGTTTAGCATTAGCAAAGCGCTCAGTACTTTTTTTGGCGAGTTCTAGATCGACAAAGATTGCTCTGCCGATCGCTGATCGGTTGGTATCTCGATGGATATTTTTTTCCTTTTCATTCTCCATATCTATTCGTCTTCTCATCACCTTCTTACCCACATCAGCTGTTGGTAATATTTGATATGAAAATGATATTTAGGAGGCATCGAAGGGATCAATAGACGAGCTCTGACAAAACCACGCGTATTTTCAAGCAGTTGGACTCACTATGAACAAAAGTTGAAGCTAAGCGATCACCATCTTCAATGCCAACAATAACTGCATGCGAAGTCATTCACTGGGTTATGAAGGATACCCTATGAAAAGCAGTATTCTTAACAAAACACGTTGCGGGGCTAGGGCGTGATACATTGTTGAAATTTTGTAGCGCTACATTAGACGAGGACCAGACAGAGAAGTACATGACAGGACGGGCGCTGACCAATTCTTCGCCTTGACTAAAGCACGCCAAGGTCAGCCAGTCTTGCAAAAGTCTGACTTGCCTTCACAACTCTGCTCTTAAAACGTTGCTGACACGTCTTGCATGCCCTAACGAGGGCTTTACAATTAGAAAGAACGCACTCACTTCAAGGAGTACAAGCCCTTTCCTGAGACAGAAGGCGATGAACCTTGCTCGGCAGGTAGTGAATGCGATTGCGCTCATGATCTTATACCGGCGTCACACGGGCACTTTTAATCGCGATCAGCGCCGATCCGGATTAAGGACGATCCGGATTAGTTGCTGCTACACGGCCACTTTTAATCGCGATCAGGCCCGATCGGGATCAAGACTATCGCGATCCGCGCATCGCGATCTGGCTCACAGATAGCGATTCTACTGTCGTCTGCGCCGCCTGGCCAAGCTTGTTGAAAGCACAGTAAACAAGAAAATCAAGCACAGCTCAATGAAAACACATTTAAAAAGCCAGATTTTTATAAAAAACAAATTGTAAGCTGTTTAAATTGGAACAATATCTGACATTTCGCATATTTTAAGATTCGTATTGACCGCATGCAGTTATGGGAGAAGCAGACGATAAGCAGACGACCGTTGTCTTCCGCCCTTAGTTCAACTGCAACTGTCGCACCGTTGGAGCATTGAGGCACCTTGAAGCAAATTGATTATGAGTGTTGCTAGCTTTTCGACTGCGTCGCAGCGTACACGCACTTCGGGGTCGAATGAAGAGACCTGCACATTAATTGACCGCTGGCAGGAGCGACTGGTAGACTTGAGGCGCCAGAAGCGAAACTCTGGTGTGTACAACGAGATTGCCGCTTCGCTACGACTGGACGGCTACGCGCGGGGGGCCATCAGAAATGAAAGTGAAGATTAAGAATCTCACACAGCAATACAGGTAAGTGCAACAAAATCTCTGTCGAAACCGGATTAACTTGGGCCGTGTAGCAGCGGCCATAAAGTTGATCGCGATCAAGAAAACCGATCCGGATCGCCCTGATCGCGATTAAAAGTTCCCGTGTGACACCGGTATTAAAGATGTCAGGCTTGGCGGTCGAAAGCACAGAAAAGAAAGGGCCCACAGGTAGAAGAAAGGTCATTTAACAAAACACGTTGCGGGGCTAGTTGGTGATGCATTCTTGCTTAAAACATTGCAGCGCTACATTAGACGAGGACAAGACAGAGAAGTACATGACGGGACGGGAGCAGACCAATTCTTCATCTTCATTAAGGCACGCCAGGGTCAGCCAGTCTTGTAAAAGTCTGACTTGCCTCCATAACTCTGCTCTTAGAGCTTTGCTGACATCTCTTGCATGTCCTAACAAGTGTTTGACAGTTCCAAAACGCAATTATTTCAGCAGGTACAAGTCCTTTTCTAGGAACGAAGGCAATCAACCTTGTCCACGTCTAATGCAGCGCTACAATATTTTAAAAAAAAGCAGTTTTGCTACCGAATTCTATAATTCTCCTTACAATAAGGCAATCGTTGACAGCTCTCAAGTCTGCCAAGGGCAACGTGCGAGTCTTTAAGAATGACGAGCGTTTATGTAGAAATACGCGTATTAAGGCGCAAGCCTTAATTAGATGCCTCATCAAAAGCGAAAAGTGACCTTCGGCGGCGTCAATACGAGTGAGGCGAAAAAAATCATCACGTGATGACGTCACAGTTTCCTATACCTTAGGACGTCATAATGACGGCACCATGACGTCACAGAACGAGACCTCTTGTGATGACGTCATCGCATGACATCGTCACTTCGTCAAGCGGTGGGCCGATTTCCCAGAGACATTGCAAAACCACGTGATGTGCTTAAAGCTTTCGGGAAGAGGGGGGGGGGATCAACCTATTCGACTGAGAAAAAAAGAAAGATTGTTCGATGTCTTCAAATGTCTTAGGGCCATGGTCTTAGGCAAATGCACAAAGGAACCGCGTCAAGGCGTGAACCAATTACCTAGTTCAAGAACGCGTACAAATCTTGCCATACGCTAAAGCGTGTTCTCACAAATCCAACTTCCCATCACCCCAATTGTGATGATCGGGCACTCCTCGTTTGGTAAGGATCTAGCATACCAACGTGTTTGACTGAAATCGGTACAGGCCTTATACAATTTATACAATTCAAAGAACTCGCTCTGAGGCACCTCTAAAGTCCCATGCCAGCACTCTCAGTGCCGTTTAAAATTCTACCCTTATTCTGACACATCGTTATGTTCTTTACAGCTTCGACATTTGTGCTTCCATTCAGCTCCTTTAAGAGCCCACCAACAAGCTTTCAGACCTACCGTTGGCTCCATTGTATGCGGTAGAACACATCTCTCGTAGTGATTATGTTGTCACTGTTCTCTTGTCATGGTTCTCTTGAACCATAGTGCTAGAGTATCTCATCTAGCCGCTCATGTTTCGATGGGGCTTCTTCGTGAAGACGTGTCACGAGACTTGTCTGTTGGCCCCTGCGTAAAAAAAAAAAAATTGAAGGACACTTTGTACATTCCAAAGTGTGTACGGCGAAAGCGTGTGGCCATTCGACTGATTATACCATGTCTTTTTTTTTATTACACTCTCAGTGGGATAACACACAAACCAAATGTGTGCATGTTTTCTTGTTTAATTTTTTGCCGCGAGTCGCTCCGAGACGCGAGACTAATCTTCCTCCGTTCGCATGCGTTAGCATTTTCTCGCGCTTTGCGCATAGTGCAAACGCCATCCGCGTTCCCAGCGCTTAAATTGACAGAACCTTTGTAAATTCGAAAGTGTATTCCGTGGACGGAGGCGTCCATTGAGACGGCGTCGGTCAGAATGATTGCAAGGGCTGGGCACAGCGACGCTACGCAAGCAAAGCGCGAGCGCTGTAGAGTCCGACGCGACCGCCGTCCGTTTGCGCACCCCGGCGGCCACCTGATTCCGTGCCAGAGCTCGGATGGACAGACGGACGGACAGACCCACGGACGGACGGCGGACGGACAGACAGACGGACGGACAGACGGACGGACGGAGGGACAGACGGAGGGACAGACGGAGGGACAGACGGACGGACAGACGGACGGACAGACGGACGGACGGACGGACGGACGGACGGACGGACGGACGGACGGACGGACGGACACGGATGGACGGATGGACGGACGGACGGACGGAGGGACGGACGGACGGACGGAGGGACGGACGGACGGACGGACACGGATGGACGGACACGGGCGGACGGACACGGGCGGACGGACGGACGGATGGACACGGACGGACGGACGGACGGACAGACACGGGTCGATGGACGGACGGACGCCGGACGGACGTGAGCATGGGACATTAAAGGCTTTCGCCTTAATACAGCTTTCTCCGCCGTAGTGATCCAAGTGCAAAATGGTGGATCTTCTGCGTGTCGTGTCTGTCCCTGTTTGTTGCGTGACATTGCCGTGGTGTTAGTGAGCCACAATATTTTGTGCCCGTCTGCCAAATTGTAGACAGCCTCTATCTCATTTACTGCATGTAGTACGCACTGTTCAAGTCTGCGCACGGTGTAATCGTGAAACCTGTCATCGCTATAGCTTGCTTATGATGGATGATATTTACAAACGCCCTCAGAGGGATTGCAGTGGCGTGCACGGAGTAATGGGTTCGGTGCTTTAGACAAACATCGATACAAAATTTAGAAGCCTACTCACGTAAAAAAAAAAAAGAAAACACGAAGAAAGCGTTTATGTAGCGAGCAAATTGCACGGTCCCCCCATAATTCGAAGCAGCGACGTGATAGATCACACGACTTTGAGAGCCGTGCCATATCGGTAAGTGGTAAACATTCGTACATGCAAGCGAGTAATATTCCTGTGCCAAAGCCGCAATGCAGCATAGAGCTGAATAATACAGCACGTGCCTTTTTTTTCTCGTATATTGAGAACCATGTGCACAAAGTTGATGCACTCCGAGAAGTGAAACCCAATACCACCAACTCATAATTGCCACTCTCCCCCTGACAACTGAATCTAGGCCTAATCGTAAGTATAAATGGCGACACATTTGCCGTATCGATAAGTTTCAAGCATTCAGCACCTCAATAGGTTCCAGGTGACGGACTGTACGAGAACTTTTTAAAAGGCAGCGCCTGTGCGATGCGGAATACAAAAGCACCATCGATATTTTTGAGGCTACACACCTTGGCGAAACTTTATCAATAACTTTTTTTTTTGCATATGTGTGTGCGTTACTGTTCCTGATATTTGTGTGTACACGGGATCACAGTCAACATCCGACACCTGGAGTAGCGAGCCGGGCGATAAACCAGGATAACATCTCCGGGGTAACTACTGAAAATTTGCTATCTATCTACCTTTTTCAAAAGCCAGCGCGGCTTATCGAATAGTGCTGATCGTGGTTTATTCGCCACTCGTTTTGTCTCCCGGACATCACTATTATGCCAGCCCGTGCGACATCTAATTCGACCGAGTCGAGGTTGCGGGGCCTAATCAAAGTATAGCGGACGCGAACGACGATCGCCGCGTTCTCTCCATGTACGTGTCCTCTCCGCGAAACAAGTGTGCATTATGCCAATGCGCGGCGCTGTTTTTCTACCGAGAGACAGGAAATTAGTTTCCATCCCCTCTCCTTCCCGGTCCTCCACCCGCTTGGATCGTAAGTTTCCAGTTTACTCACGTGTACGACACGTCGGAAGACCAATCGCCTCCAGGCGAGCCTGACGATAATTTTGGCCAGTGTGCCCCCGGAAGCTTTAACTCAATTACTCAAGACGTGGGATAGAGGGTGGTATGATAACATCACGATGACAAGGACCCGGCTATCGTCACCAACCCGTTCATTTTTTTTACTATTTAAATACTTTTTGTGGTATACGGAGGAAAGCTCGAGGGCTTTGGCGCGCAGTGACACTGGAGTTGAGAGCGCCAGCGCCTATTTCATTGAAGTGAGTTATTGCAAACATTGTACGTCGCCGATGCGAAACTGTCAGTGATTTCGGCGGATAGAAGGGCTTGTTTGTGAGACACGACGTCGAAATTCACTCGGGAATCTGTACATGTATGTTGTAGGCGTTCTTTCAAAGGCGTACTGAAAAATAAACAATACACTCTTTAGAAAAGCATAAAGGCATAAGCCAGCACACCAACGAATAATAACAAATGGCGGCACTGAACCGGCAAACACTTTATTGCATTTCATTCTCCGATGCACTAGAAAACAAGATTTACCTAATATTATTGTCCCGCTTGCTTTGGCTTGCCTTTCTTTTTTTTTCTAAGACGCTACAATGTACGACCCAAAAATATCTTCGAACAGGCAGAAGGTTTGATCTAATACGAGGACAAATAGCGCAGAGAAGAAAAATTTCGGATGGGCCAAGAACATTTTATTGCCAGGAATTTCGCTAAGCGAAGTAGAATGATTCGGGAAGTGTTGGCGGAAATAGCATTAGTTAATCTAATGCGTCTATCCTGTTCAGGACTGCTAGAGAACAAAACAACGAAATACCAAGAAAAAAGCTTTGTTTCGTTTATTAATGTCACATTCTTACTTTTCATGCCGTTACCTATTTTCTTCGACCTGTTTCTACCGGTGCTTCGCGAGAGCCTACACCTGAGCAACTGTATACGAAATGAGGAAATCAATAGATTTGCTTTGTTCGCCATGTGACCGCTACATCAGGAGAAAGGAATTTCGTAAACGCGACTCTTTCAAGTCCCTATAAAACGAACTTACTTTATTGGATAGTTTAAAATTGCCGACTGTGTGATGACGTTTCTAACAGCATTCGATTGTTAAAGAATTGAAGATCAATGATGATGATGATAATGATGATATGTGGGGTTTTACGTCCCAAAACCACGATATGATTATGAGAGACGCCGTAGTGGAGGGCTCCGGAAATTTCGACCACCTGGTGTTCTTTAACGTGCACTGACATCGCACAGTACGCGGGCCTCTACCATTTCGCCTCCATCGAAATGTGACCGCCGAGGCCGGGATCGAACCCGCGACCTTCGCGTCAGCAGCCAAGCACCTTCACGGCAGCCGCTGTAAAATGCACAGTGGCTCCTTGAGAACAGCAAGAGAGAAAGTAGAAAGAGATCGAAAAAAAAAAGAGTAATGGCAAAGGAGCTAACGAAGCGCGCGTTCCGGTGGCTCCCTTTTTTTTACGTTTTCTTTTTTTCCAAGGTGGGGGGGAGGGGGGTGGGGGGGGTGGAGGGGAGATAGAAAGAAGAAAAAAAGAAAAACAGAGAAGAAAAAAAAGCAAAGCTTGCACTAAGCCGCGCAAAGCTTGAAACAGCGAAACTGCACGATTCTGAAGACAAATCTGGTTACTTCCAGGTTGCTTCTAGGATGTTGCTAGGCTTTAGCTAGGTGATGCTAAGTTGTTTCAACGTTGTTTCTCAGGGCAGAGAGGTTCGAGTTACACCGCAGACAGTCATATACACGGCACGGATGTCCAAACTACCGAGACAGAATCTCCCGCAGAAACCAAGCGTTCGCACCACTCATAGAGCTACGGGCACGTCGTCACTGGCGTACGCCTTACATCACTTAGGGTTTCTCGCAGCCGCCGTTCCCTTTCCCTTTCACTCAAGTATTCTCTCGTTCTACGTACTCGGGGTCTTCGTCTAGCCGCTGTCCCTTCGCAGCCATTTGTTGGGATAACTGTTGCTTTCTTCAGTTTTTGTGGACCAGTAGTGAGTAGTGGGATTTACCCAATTTCCTGTGGCACATACACGCTTATGGTGCTGATAGTTTTCTGGCGGGCAGAAAACTCAAATTACGGCTTAGCTTAAACGCTGTTAAAAGGTAAAATAGGAAGCAAGAAAGCAGGAGGAGTGAGCAGAAAGGCAGGGATATTAGCAGCCTATTATAGATATGGTGGTATGCTACCCTACACTAGAGAAAGGGCTAAGGAAGTTTGAGTGTTAGAGGTAGAGAGAGAAAGGGAATTAGGGAAATGGGGGGCGCACACACACGAAATTACACTCCTCACAGTCACAATATCGTTATTGGTTTATCACCGCGTGTGCAAGTCTGATGTCATCAAAAATTTAGCAATGCCTTCCCTTCATCCGCGATTACTTTTCAGGACGGCCTTCTGAAATGGGTAGGCTACCGACATCATCGATCTGTGGCCAAGGTGATAATGTGCAGTAAAGAAGAAAAAAATTAACAAAGGGGTAATTAATGTGAGCACGCAAAAACATTATTTATCAGTTCACAACCTTTCGTGATGCCCACTAGACCTTAGGAAGTGCAGTGGGATTTTCGTGGTCTCGTAGTGATGGGCACCATATGATAAATAATCATGTGGTGCCCATAAATTCCCCTTGGAGTACCCGGATCGGTTGCGTCGCAGTTGGACAGAAAAGATATCGCTCACTTCAATGAATCAGCATTAATAATCTGCCAGAAAAATAATAAAAATAAGCTTTTGAATGGCTCGTGGTCCCATCTACAAATGTCATCTTCATAAAACATTGCGGCTAACGGCATTTCGCTATGGCTGCTGTCAGGGACATAAAATTTGTCAATATCTAATTGCAGAATTGAGTACTCTCCACCAACCTCGTTACGGATGCTGACACAACCTTCGCGGCGATATTTCATACACTGCTAAGTCGAAACACGCGCTTGCCTTCTCGTTTACCCTCTTAAATATATGTTATGTCGCCGACGATTGCATTTATCATACTTCGCTCCGCAACTTCTATGAGGTGTGCGACCTTTTTCTAAAGCAAACACACGTCCTACAGACATGCCGGAAGTACGAAAACAGCGCGGTATCCACCGTGCAATGTCGGGCTGCGAAACATGTACTTATTATCGAACACTCGCCAAATGCGGATGGGAAACACGAGTTCAGCGTGCGACCACATTTCCTCATTTGTTTGCTACGCGACGCAGTATAGATCTACAAAGGTACAGAAAGAAGCGAACAAGCTAAAGAGCAAGCTGTGCAGCTAGGCTCACGACTGGAAATAACAAATCTCCAATTCGCCGTCGGTGCCTGCAGCACAAGGGACATGTTCGATAGAGTTTAGGTCGGCCTGTGTGCCAGTAACAGGGGGGTTGTTTTGGTTTATTCGGAAGGCTAGCTTTTCCTATCTCGACAGTCCCGCCATGCAGGAATAATCATGAGCCGACAGCATCTACAGTGATCAAGTGGGGCTACGCTAGCGGGAGCCGCCTTCGTGAATCTCTCACGAACCGAGTCTCGAACGAGTTTCGGTCGGAGGCCAGGGATTCGTACAAGCCTGACAATGAAGCGCCATGAGTCGCCGGCATTCGTGAGCGAGTCTCGGTCAACATTCGCAAGCGTCTGCTCACATTCTACGAAAGCAAAGGCCATCCTCTTGCAGGTATTCGAGACACACCCGTATGTGACTGCACCCGGATGTTGAAAAGACTCAAAGGGTCCCTTCTGCACTCGCCGAAGAAAATTCGAAGGCGAAAGCCGCCTTCTCTTGTTTCTGCTCAGTGGACGTATGGATCCTCCTGCCACCGCCTCCTAAAGCTTTCTGAACCTAACATGGCCTTGCACTGCCTCCAGACTTGGAGGAATTACAAGCTTCCAGCAGCTCACATGGTTTCGCACAGCCTCCGTAATAGGCCCGCTTTTGACCAAGAGACGATATCCTGCTATCACGTTACTATGACTTGACATTGACGCCACTGTGACGTCATAAACGTGACAATCTGTGACGTCATCGATGGCGTCGTCTTACTCTGAGATCATGTGACTTTTGGTACGATGACTGCAGGCATATTCACTTCAATATCACGTGACTTTTGAGCCAATTTTATTACTGAGTTGTTTTATTTTCATCATTCCTGTTGACGACTGCTTCCGTGTTATACAGACTTGATGCTTGAATCGGTATGTTTATTTTGACATTTCCGTCAACGACCCAAAAAAGAGCTTTTACGTGAGACGAAAACACACGAGACATCCTACGAAAAGCCTACATTGAAAATTTACGCGAACATGTTCAGCAATAAAAACGTATTACATTACTCTAACTATACCATAAAAACCCTGACCCGCTGTATGTAAATACGTCAGAATGTTTCAATAGATCCAAAGGAGTTTTTCTTTACCTTGGTATAGCGGAGGAAACATATTTTTGTACAACGATAATCAAAGTAGAATTCATAAACGACATTAGCGCTACCAGGAAGCGTTCAAAGGGGCAGTAAAAAAAACACTTCGAACTCTTTTAGCGCAAATGGTCAAACTCTAAAGCCTCACTATACGATGCTTGTAACAAAGGGAAGGAGCAAATGATTAAAAAAGTTCTTAAAGACACACACACGAAAAAGCTGGCTATTACATCGAGTGTAATTTCCTTCTTTTTCTATGTATCGCTTTCTTCGAAATTATACAAGAAAACGCACTACTTTGCCGCTGACAAATTGATTTGATGGAGGAGAAGGAGTTCGCAAACAAAAACGCCTCGTTGCATTTATACGATCTCGTCGGATACGGACGAAGCCTATAGCGTCGGTCATGAAAGGAGTCTGATCTTTCTTTTCCTTTCCCAAGTAAAACACTCGAAACTTTGAACAGAACAACTCGAACGAACTGTCGCCGCTGCTGCACCGCTGATCTCGATCAAATCGACAAGAAACGTCAATTCTATCTACCCGCGCCTTCACGATCCTCCTTCGCTCCGATCCAAGCAGTTCACGAATGGCTGTTTTTCTTTTTGATTTTTCGTCTCCTTATACTGAAGGATTCCTTCGAGGAGAAAAATAACGAAAAGTGAAGTGGGAGTCTCAAGGTCTGACACAGTCAAAGCCTTCGGTGACTGCGTTCTAAAAAAGAAAAGTGTGAGAGGAAAGAAATACGACATCGCACTCGGAGAAGATAAGTCTGAGATTGAGTCTTAAAAGATGATGGGGAAACACTCGCATTCCGAGAAAGCGTAGTGTCTGATTAGTTGTTTTTCTGGTTTATTCTTTTTATAGAGGTCGTCGTTGACAGAAGAGTTTAACGTGAAACTGGCTAGAAAAAAAAAAGAAAAAGCGACAGGGGCGACAGAGAAATGTGAGACGTCGTCGCGACAGAATCGAGCATCGGGGCTTCAAGATTGTCGCTGAAGGTTTCTCAGACCCGGGCTTTCAGAGGCCCTTACTGTTGACCGTCTTGAGAATGCAGACACTCCGGAAAACGTTATAAAACGTTTGGTTCCAGCTTGCGAGCATCCCTAACAGAAAGCTAGAAGACGTAGAAGTAACACGGCGCAAAAATTTGTTGTTTAATTGTTTCTGTTTTTTAGAAGTGGTGAACACAGCGGATGAGTTGGCAACACGGCTGATCCCTCTGTCAAAGGAATCGGTATAACACAAAAGTGCAACGTGTCTTCACAGAGGTAGTGGAGCGTTTATTCTGCATTGTTTCACCACAAGGGCGAAGGAATGAATGCTACAGCAACAAATTGAGATGTCACGTGAATAAAGGCAAGCAGCTTGAAACTTGCTGCGTGCACCTCAAGCTGAAAGGACGCACGAAATGAGCATACATTGGAAGAGCACGGACTAACTGTCACTGCTCGACACCTAAAGCGCGCAGCTCTAACACAAAGAAAGACGCACGAAACGACATCAGAAGTATACACAAGACGAGCGCGAACAACTGTGACAATTGTTACTTCGTGTGTGAGCGGCGAGCTCCTTTCGTAAACGCGGCCGCTGCGGTGAGCGAAGTGACCTTCGCGCACCTTTAACCACTGTAACTTCATAGCAAACTTGCGGTGGAAGCACAAGGCGTAAGCGTCCCAATGCCCCGATCATGATAAGCGCGCGCGCATGAGCGGCCACGCCCCGTGGAGGCGCGCGCTCACCGCAGCGAGAGGCACGGCGACCTTTAGAGCGCGCACTCCGTGCCACCTTCGCGCCATCTCGCTACTGATGACGAAAACGCACTGAAGTCGACGAGCTCTGAGGACCGCCAACGGCATATGGTGTATATAAATAGCTTGTCGTTAGCAGGCTGAGGTATGTACGCTCCCGTGGCCGAGTGGTTTCGTGCCGCGCGCTGCGGAGCGAGAGGTCACAGGTTCGACGCCCGGCGGCGGAACGTTTTCTTCTAGTTTTTTCTTTGATCTCAATATGTTAGTTTATATTTTACAACGTCATATCCGTGACGGAAATACGTCAGAGGAGCCGTGGTGGACCCCGGCATAAAACACTTTCGTGTTAAAATCCACGCCATCTCCACGAAGTGAATGCTGATGAGTGGGGAGAAGCTCTAACGCTTATCGGTAAAACCGTGAAAGATTCGCCCCACTGTCACGGAATGCCGCTTTTTCGACCCCCTCGTCACGCCCATTAACGCGCGCCGCGCTCACCCCGCTGACCAGCGCGCCGGCTTGGACGTGAAAAGAGTTGTTTCTTAGAGCCGCGAAGAGCAGCAGAAGGAAGTGTTGCTGCCGAGCGGGGTTTGTTCAGTACCGCGGCGACGGCAGGTACATGGAAAGCCGCAGTGTGCCCCGAAGTTATGACTGCAAACCGCTAGGCATAAGAATGGAGGCAAGATACGTTCCCACGGAAGAAACTGCACGTGCACGATCCGCCTACGCTGTCACCGTAAACGGGTTGTCTCTTTTGATTAATGGAGAACCCTCCCCTAATTAAAAAGGGGCATCGTAAATATTTTGAGAGCGGACTTTGCGACAATGCAATGCGCATGATTGGACCCATGTGGATGGTCCCTTTTCCCCCCACCAGGAAGAGAGTGAGGGGACACGAAGGGGATTTAAGCGCAGGATATCGCCCTGCTAATCAGTCTAGTTGCTTGACAAACATGGAGTAGAAGTAGATCAACGAGTATCTCTCCTAGAAGTTTTTAGTGTGCGCTTTGTATCGGCTGGTCACCTAAACTTAGCCGTTCGCCTAGTTGAGACACGTCTGCAACGTAGGCATCGGGACTTCAATCTCAGGTTAGCTCAACCTGCCTGAGATCTCCTTCAAGCACTAACTCCCGGAAACATCGGCGTTGCAACTCGGACCCACCGACATCGCAGTCGTGCCAGAAATCTTCGGGACTTCTCGCATCCGATCGTCGTGGACGCAATGCTGCCGGTCATCACACGTATGCCTTCACCTGTTTATATCATCGAACTTTCACGCCTTTTCGGTTTAATTTGGTTCCATTGTTTAGCGTTAATTAAATTTGTGTATTTTGTAATACTTGTATTTTGTAAGCTCATTGTTTGACTATGTGTATATTGTTAGCTTACATGAAGGTATTTAGAGTACCTGTGCCGCAATAGCTATATTAAAGCTGTTGTTTTGTCCAAACACGTCTCCTGATCTCTTCACTGTTTCTACTTGCGTACGGAACGGACCAACCCGCTGTCATTCCCGTCGCCGACTTCGCGCTGGCGACGCTTGAGTGGCAGCAAAACCGTAACACCCACACATCAACGAATGGTCTAGGAAGTCGTGCTTGAAGCACGCGTCGGCGCCTCCAGTCCCGGGTAGCGACCGCTTCAGGCGCTTGGCCGCTGCATCCCGCGCCCGTTCCGCTTTCAAGTTCGCTTGTCGCCGCTTTCGTCTCTCTTCGGCCTCGCGGGCAGAAAGAGAACGTGTGGTCTGATCGTTATGACGTATAGTGGGTACATTCCATGTGCTGCGCCGTGATGGCCGAAAGAGAATGTGTGGTCTGGAACGCGCTTATTCTTCATCGTCATCAGCGTCATCGTCATCATCATGGCGTATAATGGTTACCCTGCATGTGCTGTGCCGTGATGGCAGCGTCATCGACATTGCACTAGCGTGGCTACGCCAACGGGAGACAGAGCCCCGGCTAGAGGAGCTTCGCCTCTAACAAGCTCGTCAGGTATATGCCCGCACTGAGCACAGTCCCGGCAGCATCGTTCTTCCTATTCACTGCGCTTACCGCGCTCGGAGATTCCAGCTGAACAGTCACGTGCGCAGAGGAGTGTGCGCCGGCCTGTGCGCACAAAGCAGCTGGAAAAAAGAATGGGCGAGGGCTAATCCGACGTAATTTGAAGCAGCGCAGACAAAGCCACCGACACGATCGCTCAAGAAGCGCGAAGGTGAAAAAACAAATACAAAAGCTTGCCTGCTAGTGGCACGCTGAGATACGAAACGCGAGCAAAGCTCTCCGAAAGAGAGCTTCCATCAAGCCTCGATGTCGTGATGCGCGAGACGAAAGGAACCAGGCCGGCCGCGCCCATTAGCGCTATGATTCAGCTGTCGGGACGCGTTTTAAAAACGGGCGCATGCTCTTCAGACATCGCAGTCCCCGATGCCTGCATACCACTATCTCTCTCTCACTCTTTCACTCATTCTTACTCTTAGCATGGCGACTAATAATATTGCTGCCCCGCCCTATGTTTAGCCAAGACAAAGCGGACGCATTCGGACGGAAGAAGAACTTCCCGACGTTCGCTTCCTGGACGTTATGCGTTGCCTCGCCTGTCCGTGCCATAAGCAAAGCTTTGCACCCGAGGCCGTGAGTGCACGGGGTAGCGGCACACGCTCGCGGTGCAGCCGTACGCGTGCCCCTGGGACGAAGACCAACCACGCGTACTCCTAGATAAGGATCACATTTTCACACCGCACAGAATTACGAATACACTGGCCACGGGCTACCGCGAGAGCAGCTCGCGCACAGCGCATTAGCTAAGTGGATCGCCATTTCACTACCGCCGCGTTGAGTGCTTTGTGAAATGGAGCTTTCACTCACTGGTGGCACCCGAAGTTTATGAGGCGTGATAAAGGAAAATTTATTGCCTTAATTTATTCGTCGCCGGCATATTTCGTTGGATGACCGCTTAGAATTGTTTGTTTAGCCTCGAGGAGCCCCACTTGATAGCATCTCGAAATGGAATTGCGCATAGAGAGGAAAGGGCGCAGGACATCTTAAAGATCTTCCTTGAGTCTTGCGATATGCTGTATGTGAATAAAGCGCTTCACATTTTCGTACACCCCGCAGTGGAGCAGTGACTATGCTGTTATGCTCCTCAGCGCAGGGTCGAGTGTTCGACTACTGGACCTCACGGTCGCATTGCGGTATGGGCGAAAAGCAAGAAAATTTATGCACTTAAACTATTGGACCATGGACTCGGCTATTATGTATGTGTTGGCTTGCCGCACTTTTTCAAGTTCGATTTCGCTCAGCGACCGCGTTTGAATATGTCGTGAACGCTGTCAATAGTGTCAGCCCAATATTTGGTCTTCTTTTCTCTCTCGATCTCTCTTTTAATACTTCCTGTTTTTCCTTCCCTCAGTGTACAGAAGCAAACCAGTTGCAGCCCGGTCGGATCATTGCCCAGCGATTGTAAACTACTGTCTAATCCAGTTCCCTTATTCAATTCCAACCATTAAAAGTATAACTGCTGCATAAGGAAAGCCACGTATTTCAACGTTTATGAAGTCTGCGGATATAACATAAAGACATTACTGAGACTTCTGTTAACTCCCTAATAAGTTGTATCTTCGTAGTCTCGGAATTGCGGTTGGCTTGTGGGGTTTAACGTACCAAAGCAGCCGAAGCTCTTAAGAAGAAAGTCACTGAAAATGATGAAGTGCAATAGCAGGTCAGCCATGAATGCCTCATAGGCCACTTATTCAAGATTCTATAAATCGCTGAAGCAACAACTGGGTGGCTCTTTGGACTAATGCCCTATTCTTACCCTCTGTCTCGTATTCACTTGTCGACTCGAAAATGATTATTTATTACCGAATTTTCGCGAATGTTACTATATGAGTCAGGGTTTCATTTTTTATCATCTTCAGTCACACGCGAGGGTAAAGGAGAAATAAAACACTAACTTTAAGTAATAGTGAACAGAGCCGGCCCTTGGCAAGCGTAGACGAAAATGAGCGAGCCCCCCTCCTCGTGGTGGTGGACGAGTGCGCCAACCGCTCTCTTCAATTTCGCCCTGTGGCCGGCTCGTTATTTATCGACTTCGCACAACGGTGGCGTCGCTTATATTGGGGTGAACAAAGTGCGCGGCGTGTCATATAGACAACGATTTGCAGGTCATAATCCTTGGCCTCCCCGCGCATATTTCAAACCCCGGGGCCACTTTATCGCCTGCGCCTCGCTGCTGCCTCTGCGCTTTTCCCCCAAGTTCCGTTCTCCCCAATTTATCCTCCCTCCTTCTACTTCTATACCTCCCTCTCACCCAAACGAACACACGCTGCCTCTAGAAAGCCAATCTTGGCCTCCTCCTAACCATTATTTAGCTGCCACCGTGGTCACGTTGAATTCAATAAGTGCTGGCGACGGCGTCGTGACTCTTCGTGCATCGTCGTTAGGTGGCGCCACCGCCGTTGCGACGCCGCAGTAAAATTCTCGCCCCCCTAATGGTTGTTCCTCATCTCCCTACTTTGGACGGGTTTCCGCAATGTCGAAGTGGTGACGCCTGTTGAGTTAGTTGAGGGGAGGTAAGAAAGACCTTTCTCGAAGTGTTGTGCGACCTGAGCGACGTGGTTAGCACACACACACACACATACACACACGCTCCTCTGTCTTCTTGTTTCATCTTGTCATTGATTTTTTCATTTACATATATTCATTAATAAAAGTGCCCACACTTTCCTTCATACATCTTGGATGCATCAGAGAGAGAAGAGGGAAATGCAGGGAGGTTAAGCAGATGTGAGTTGCCGGTTTGCTACCCTACACATAAATTAGCGTAGGTGAACGATACATACACTTTAAGCACCACAAAAGCTTGAGGTCTACAGACCTCAGCGACACCTCGTGGATGTCATTGGCCGTTCGTTCCGTGTGATCGCCTCTGACGATATGTGCTCTTTATGTGTTCACATGATCACTCTCTGTACCATAATTATCACACAGTATTTAGAGTTCAGTAAGGGGCTAACAACTATGGATTATTATTGAACTTTGCGTTTCTGTCTTTGACAAGGCGGCAGTTCGGGCTGGTTAGCTATTTATTATCATCAAGAACAGCACATACACAGGGGACGAGCAAATCAGAAAAGACCTACATGCAGTTGTATGTCGTTTCTAATAAGAAGAGACAGAAGTTCGTCCCATGTCCGTGCGTTCTTCTGCGCTGTCTGTTCGGACGAAAATGCAGAAACGTGAGGGCGATATTCGCGACTGAACATCGCCAGAAATACGCCAAACTAAATGCTACACCCGTGAAGGAGTGAAGAGATTACAGTGCTACGACACGCAAAGAAAGTAAGGTCTCAAGCTGAAACGGAGAAATTAAATGCATCAAAGTACACGAACCAGAAGGGAGAAAGTTCGTCTATTGAGAAAAAAAACGCCAGAAAATTTGCTTTCGGACGCACACGATAGGATAACTGGCCCAAGTTTCGTGAACATCGATTTCGAATCAATCGACGTCTTCTCGCCTTTTTCTATGGCACTGCCACAATTTTTGTTCCTTTTTCTTGCTCTTTGTACGTTGGCAGTAAACTTCCAGCTTGCTTTGTATCTCCCTTTACCGAAGCACAAAAGATCCAATTTTTGCCGGTTTTTCTTGTGCGCGTGGCAGGCGAAGTACAGAGAAGGCAAGCTGAAGGTCAGGCGAACCGCCCAGACAATGTGAGCCCCGTATACATTTCGTAAAGAAGCAATAGGATCGAATTATAAAGCTTTGAAAAAATAATAACAAAGGCCGTTTTGAATACAGCTACGCCATGTTCTTTGCGCACAATATCATAACGTGAATTTTGACAATGTCGTAGTGTTAGTTACCGATACCATACCATAAATATCGTACCTTAAAGTTTGACGTCCCAGAACAACAATAGCATTCAGAGATGCCATAAATGAGGGCTTCACAGCTTACTTCAATCATCAGACTTTTCCAACTCTGACGCCCCAGCACACAATGCGACAATTTTCAGGATTACAACCAGACACTCAGGCAGAATGTCTCTTGAAAGCCATTATGTTGGATCGCCCAAAGACAAACAAGCTAGGCAAGAAAACGCAAATACTGTCGTTTCTCTTAATATAGGAATTCATTGCTTACACGCGATAAAGTGAAACAAAAATGGTCAATAAATATATTCACAAAAACCAATGTTCCGAGAAGTACATGAGGGTCAATATTGGGCCCCAGAAATCAGCAATCAGACCATCTTTGTGTCTTAATATGTAAACTTGCTTTAGAGTTGGTGGTCTCGCTGGTTGTGTATGATCGATAAAACAGCAGTGCTGCTTGAGAGACGACGAACAACACAGGCTTTTTATCAGTGCCTGTATGTGTGTGTAAATGACATTGTCCCCGCTTGTCTTCTAAATTGCGCCGCTGTGTTATCTACATATGTAAATCAGGTAGCCTTTAACTATATCAGTAGCCACGAACTTGAGGAACGGGTGCTGCGCGTTATCTCCTACACCATGATCAACCATTTATTGAATCTAACGACTTCATTCCATAGAATAGAGTGCGTCTAAAGGCGGCTTCTCAGTCAGTGTTTTCTCGTTCGGAAACAAATTGGCTCTATCCAGACATATTGAGTTATGATAACCTGATTTGCTTCCTAGAGTTTTTGCTACGGAGAAAAATGAGCGTGAGGCTATAGGTTAAACCGAGGCACACTCAACGACAACGACACGTGCCTACTGGAAACCATACCGTGAACCTCCCGTAGAGAACACTGTTTATCATCCATTCTTAGAACTCCCTAGATTCACGTGCCTTGGCAACGAGTGCCGAAAAATCAATGTACTCGTATGTACTTTATGCTAATCTTTGATAGAAAAGCGTGCGCAGGTGTGTGCATGGCCAGACTGACGGCACGTGTCGGTTTAATAGCTCCTATTCTATATTCAGAACATTCTGCTGCGATTATTAAGATATGCTATCGATGCATGGCTGGACCGCGACCAAGTATACACATTAGAAGGACTGGCATTGGCTGCTGTAGTATAGCGATGGCTTGTTCGGCAAAATATTTTGCGACAGCGCTTGGATTTGTCATTCTCTCAAACTAATGCGCCTCTCCCTGTCTGCGCAAATATGCGTAACAAAAATAAGATAAACTAATTGCCTACAATGTTGACTTCCGAAGCAGAGAGGTATGTCTGCGGAGTTTAAAACCCGAGTTGTTTCTAATGTTGCCATCTGATATATTCAAGGGTTGTTACCGTGTACACGTGAGCAAAAGAAGTTAATTCGCAGATGGATTGTCTGAAATTGTAGCTGTCAACTTGCCACACGTAATTCATGTCTAACACGACAAAAAACTCAGAGCGCCAAAACCGCATACTGCACATAATATTATAGACCATATTATGTTAAGCGATGGTGTCTTTTTGTGGACAGGGCGAGTGTCGTCAAAGTCAAAGTCAAAGTCATTTATTATTCTATTGTACATTGAAATGAGATACACGAAAATATACAGACGAGGGTCCCATAGTCGAAGACTGCAGCGGGACCCTCGGTTAATGATAGTTAACAAGAAGTAAAAAAAAAGAAAAAGGCGAGCAGGTGAACAAAAAAGGAAACGCATGAAACACAACAACATCCGATAGTTAAAGTACATGTATTTTGAAACGCAATGCTGAAGCACAGTAACTGGAAACAATAACAAAACTAGTAATAATACAAATGATGCACTGGGAAAATCCTTCACACTTCAAAGAATAACCTATATAAGTGGCGATATGCTGAGTGAGTTAGACTTGTAAGTAAAAAAGCTTAATCACATGTTTGAATTCATTAAAATATGATGAAGTTTTGATAGTCAGTGGTAAATCATTCCACAGTTTTATGGCCGTGAATGTCGAGGTCATTTTGCCGTAGTTAGTATGTACAATAGGCAAAAGAAAGTTAGAGCTATGCGCAAACGTGGTATTATGTGTATTGTTAAGATATCTGGACTCAATAAATTCGTATGAGAGTTGTTTATTAAGCAGTTTATGAAACATAATAGTAAGATGATAGCTAAACAAGCCAGGGACGTCAGGGACCTTAATATTGTAAACCATGTTAGGAGCAGGTTCAGTTAGGGGCCGAATCGAATTTCATTATTCAAGCAGATTCTAAACCGCGATACGCTTTCGACAGACAACCGCTGCAAAGATATTTTTCTAGTCGAAGGCACTCACTCACTCAGAACTTTGAGTAGACGTCCTCATAGCTATGTGTACTTTTCGCAACATAACTGGTCGTTAACGGTTCGCTGAGATACGAATGACCTAGTTATATATAGCTTCGCTGTAAAAACTGCACGATAAAAGCACACGGTTCCTAACGCATTTGTCCAAGAAAACTCGGAGGCGAAAGCCATCTCTTCTTTTTTTTTTGCTAAGTGTATTTATTGATGCTCATATAAAAATTTCAGCGCAAATAAACGACACAGGACGAAGAAGATATTTACAAACAATGCGATACCTACAAGCTCACTCAGCTATCCTGTTACGATGTACTGATCCTCCCCCGCCCCTCCTCCTAAAGCTTTCTGCACCTACCGTGGTTTTGCACAGCCTCCGTGATCAGCCGGCCTGTCACCATGCGATGACGTCATGTTCTCACGTCTTCATGCGACGGCACGTTATGTGACCTCATTGTGGTGTCATGGGACGTCAAAAAGCTGCGGTGGTCTGTGACGTCATTATGATATCATATGGTGACGTCATCCTGTTATGATGATTTTCGCATCACTCGTTTTACGTCGACGCCGCGGAACGCCGGTATGCCGATGGCGCCGACGCTCAACTTTCGCGTTTGATGGAGCATCAAAGAGTTTCGTGTCAATATTATTGCCATTGAAGTTACTGATGGCACCCTCGCCAAGTTCAAGAAAGAGGTTAAATTATATTGCCGCATCTCTGAATTTAAAAGCGCTGATAAAAGTACAAACGCGTGCGTACAAGGCACAAAGAATGGTACTTTGCTAGAAGTTCAGTTCTCGTAATTTCAGATCATATTGCTCAGGTGTTTTCGATGTGTTTCGTACAGCGAGACATTGCGCTAATCCTCGACTTACGCATTCAAGTTATGCCTACTCTTCCTCCTGCTCGACGTTAAGTTGCCGCAAACGTTCAAAATAAAAATTGCGCTGCAGAATGACTGCAACGTTTCCTTTAAGACTGGGAAATAAGGTGGAACGATACGCACAGGAGAAACAGTAATGTAATAACTACACGTCGGCAATGAAGCCGCGTTGAAGCTATTACGCCCCGCATGAGTAATTCATTTGAGAAGCGTCCCTACAGACTACTAGTTACTCGGAGAAAAACACAGTAGCTCAGATATAAACCTAAAATTAAAGCGGCAGCCGGAATATTGATATCAGGTAAACACGGCAAGTTCTCTGATGCGGAAGTGAGAGCCGCTTGTGAGCTATAGAGCTGCCGCTCCGAGCACCGAAATTTAATAAGCGCTCTCTATAATGCCGCCTTCAGAGTAAACGGCCTTCCATTGTCCTTCGCTGATCGCAGGTTCATTTTGGAACCAGTAAACCACCGTCCTCAATATGTCAAATGAAATCCGCGTCCATTATTAAACGCGCCCCATAATGCATCCGCGTCACTCATAGCTCAATGCCTGCTGCAAGTCCGCCGTAGTGCGCAAGCCAGGGAAACCTTGGTTGCGTGCTAGCTTAATGCAAAAATAATACATTTAAAAAAAATATTTATTCAGGAACTGATACGCGCTGTGAATTCCTACATCGACTAGAGCTTAAACATGAACGATTCGTATAAATCGTACCACGCTGTTGTAAAACTCCGTGCTTTAACTACCTGGGCATTAACCGGTTTCTCGTAGTTGAGCTGTGTTAAATCATGTTTGTCGAGCAAGAGCTCGGTTTCGCTTGCTATGGGAAAGGACGAGGCGATTCATTCGCAGAGATTTAAATTCATTGCTTATATTAGTTTATGCCAGGACGACGAGAAAACTACAGGCTACGACTACACGCCGAAACTAGAGAGTGTATCCAAGTCTGTTTTTCACTGTACTCATCTTTACTGCAATGTGAGAATTTCCGAGGCGATATTCTTACATTTTTGTCTGGGTTAAGTATCGGAACTTAAGCAATACATAGAACGCTATTTACAAACGACAGACTAAAAGCAATAAAGTATAGGTGCTAGACTGGGATGAGTAAGAAGGCGATATCACAGGGCAACGAAAACGAATTTAATGGGAGCATCATTTTGGACGAATTGGTAATGCATTACAACAGTACGACTGCGCAACAACAACAACAACAAAAAATACGGACAACAAAGAAGAAGACACACCCAGCGCAACGAAATAAACAACAATACAGAGGCAATAACAAGCAGTATATATCTTGAACGTCAGCTGCGCACAAAGATTACGGCGGAGCTCATATCCAAATAGTGTGGTGGCGCATATACCACAAACCAACGCTACTTACGTATGCACTCGCGTTCTTTACGCCCCCCTGCAAAACCTAAAGCTCTCGGAAACTCCTGTCGAAATCGTTTGTCGCAGCCGCCGAGAAAGCCTGCAAATGTCAAATGAGCTGGCGTAGTACACGCAGAGAACCAATGTTACAGTGGCAGAACAATACTGCCGGTTGTCACGTGTCAATTGCCCATTTCCGGGGTTCGCTTTCTTCGTGTGCCTTGGGGCATAGACGTAACCGAGAACAACGAAAAAGCGAAGCCGAATTCGGCGCAGAAAATTTTCTTACAGGCATGGCGGGTGAAATATGCACGCTTTTACGAAGTGAGGTCCGAAGAGCGAGGGCATCAACAAACACTAACAGCCCTAAGATACGGGGAGACGCATACAGGTTACGTTAAAGCGTGAAAATAACAAAAAATAAAATTCAAAGAGAGATTCTTCGTCGTGCGCGTAGGAGATAACTAAAATGAAAAATTAATCACAACGCATGAAAGCGCTTAGTGCAATGTAGTAATCTTAGATTTCTCTTAAAACGCGCGGGAAAAAAAAAACAAGCGAGAGAGCAAGATAAAGATAGAGATAGAGAGAGGATAGATGCGGGGCAGTAAGGCTAAACGAAATCGAAAATCTGGTACACCGCCCTGCAATGGAGCACAGGGGAGGAGAAGTTTGAAAGAACAGATATTACTAAC
Organism: Rhipicephalus appendiculatus; assembly: GCA_030522465.1. Taxonomy (NCBI): domain Eukaryota; kingdom Metazoa; phylum Arthropoda; class Arachnida; order Ixodida; family Ixodidae; genus Rhipicephalus; species Rhipicephalus appendiculatus. The sequence continues at coordinate 117,851 of JALIZH010015217.1, forward strand.
AATGTCTGGGGTTCTACGTACCAGTACCTGGTAATTATCGTGCGGCACGCTGTAGTGGAAGGCTCCGGAAATCTGGACATCTGTTGTTCTTAAACGTGCACTCACATCTCGCACTGAATGGACCTCTAGCATTTCGCCTCCACCGAAATGAGACGGCCGTGCCCGGGATCGAACTCGCGAAGTTCGATTCAGCGGCCGAGGACCATAACCCCTGTACCACGGCAGCGGACGAACGCACAGAGATTGAAGAGAAAAAGAGAGATAAACATAAAGCGGTCTGTAAAGGGTGCTGTCAGCTATGGCCTATGTTGCTACTTAAGAGAATAAGAGTTTGATGCATGAAATTACCTACCCATACGTAATACGCCCCCAGGCTCATAACACACAGGTATCAAGCCCAGACCCACTTGGTGAGTGGGGTAACTGAAGCGTCTGGCTCGGCCACATGCCCATGAGGAAGCCGGCGACTGCATTCGTCGAGCTAAAAAAACTAGCCACACTACTTCACGGTCCTATACTATGGTGGTGCTTTAAGTATCTACAACGTAAAGTTGAAAGAGATTTAGGAAATCTTCTGGTGGCCGCAATGAGCATAAGATGCTTCGCATCTAAAATCACGCCATATCCACGAAGTGAATGATGATGAGTGGGCGAAGCTCGATCGTTTTCATCCATGGCAGAAAGAGAATGTGTGGTCTGGAACGCGCTTATACTTCATGGTCATCAGCGTCATCGTCATCGTTATCACGTGTAGTGGGTACATTCCACTATACTGGAACACGCTTATACTTCATCGTTATCACGTGTAGTGGGTACATTCCACTATACTGCGTCATCGTCATCTTTATCACGTGGAGTGGGTACATTCCACTATACGTGGCTACCTACCTACTACAACAACTACTACTACTACCACTATCACTACAGAGGAGGGACAGACCCACACCCTAAGGAGCTTCGCCCCTAAAACAGCGTAGAACGAGAAAAGGGAATAAGACAGGTAACAGCACTCGCCAGTGCAATGCTCTGACAGCAGATGGTTCGCCACTAGGCGGCGCAGGTGGCACTTTCGCCCCGCGCTCACGTGGTCTGTATTACTTGGTGGCCGACTTACATAATGCACTGTACAATATAATCGTCGTTCGAACTTTCTCTCTCTCTCTCCTTTTCATTCACATTCCCCTACGCAGAGCAGCACTAAGCCAGTGACGAATCACCTCCGGCTGACTTGGCATTCAGGTGTTTCTTTCTCTTTCTCTCTTTAGACAAGAACACTTACCCTTTTTTTAGGGGCGAAGCTCCTTAGGGCGTAGGCTTGTCCCGCGTCGTTGTCGTAGCCACCCCTGTGGGATGACGATGACGCTGCCATCATGGCACAGCACATGGAATGTACCCACTATGCGTCATAACGATGACGCATAGTGACGATGACGATGACGATGAAGAATAAGCGTGTCCCGTTACCCTACTGGTGGGTGACTTTAACGTTGACATCACTGAAAACAGTTGGCTCATACAACACATGACATCGCGATATGGTCTCACATGCATATCGTTTGACCACATGCAACCAACCACCATCCGAGGAACCTGCATCGATCTCGTCTTTGCAAACTTTACACTACGATCCCATCCAGGAACCGCTCTCCCTCCATTTCACCGACCATAAAGCCGTTATAATGAAGGGGGAACGGAAGCCACGGCTTATGTAAAACGGTAACCCCACGACCAACGAAGAAACGAAAACAAAACGGAAAATCACGGCTCACGAATAATATAAATTTCTTGTATATATACACACAATGTTTGTCACGTCTTTGATGATGTACTGGGCGAATTTCGCGGAAGATTCACGGTTTACCGATGAACCTCCGGAGCTTCGCCCACTCATCATCATTCACTCCGTGGATATGCTGTGATTTTTTTTGATCGTTGACAGGGAGAGAGAAGCAACTGGAAAAAAGTCATGAAGGTGAACCGGGAGGAAAACATCGGGTTGTGTCAGCCATAAGAGACGCCTACTCGACCCACAGAAAAGCACATCAGAGAGCCGCCTCAATCTTTTCTATCCATCTTCACACGGAAGAAACGTTCAACGCATGCCTGCATAAACGGCAACAGAAACAAGCCCCGAGGAACAAAAACGTGAACTTCCGATTGGACACTGTCCTATATGCATAACCTAGGTGAATGCAGCGCACCTCTATTTGAATACAAGCGTAGACTAAATATTCATCGAAAGAAGCCGCAGTTCCGCACAATTGGAGATGCATGCGCTCGTACAGATATATGGCGCAAACAGTCTCAGAAGTTGGCCCTTATTCGCTATGCCCCCGAGATGCACACACATCCTCCAGTTGTACTGCCACCATTTGAATTTTTCGTCCCTGTTTTCGCAGCAATTTTCTTTGTTTTTTTTTTCTTTGCCAATGGACATCTGTCAACACTGTAAGCAAGCTGTTCTGACCACACGCCCATGTAGCACGAAATGGTTGGCGTCTCCAGAGAACGCCTGTCAATCTATCAGTCAGGTACGAAAAAACCAGGGGAAAAAGGGATTCTTCTTTCACCTCGTGGCATGAAGGGGCCATTCCGATGCCTTTTCACACTTCGTCAGGTCGCATTGTCCACAACTGACCAAGCCTCCGCAACACTCCCACACTACTCCTGTCAGCGTCCGTATTACCGTCGCACCTCAGTGACCTGTCAGTACCGCCGGATGTACGCCCGCACCCTCTGGTGACAGGCCGCGAAAGTCGCGCTTCGTTGCAGCTACTCTAAGTCCCTAGCCTTCGGCGACGTGCTGCTACAGCAATATTTACAGACTATGAGTCGAGTATAATCCCAAACTGAAATTCGTCAGCATACCTACGCAAGAATTCCGAGTGCGTACGTGCCACAGAAATTGGGGAAGCCCCACTTCTCACCAATGGTCCACTAATAGAGAGAGATATATATATATATATATTAAGAAGGGAACACACTAGCAGCAAACACCACTTGAGATTTCTTGACAGACGTAAGCAACAATTGAGAAAGACATTAATGAACCGCAGCGATTAACCCAGTGAGAAACATTGGGGCCGCACGTTTCAGCTTCACGGGTATTTGACCAAGATTTGCCTAACTTAGCTACTTCCATGATACATTTGAGGGAACACTAGGCTCTGTGTACGTGAGTACGATCCCTATACCACAGTCTAGTGTCTAGTACCAGATTCAAAAGCTGTCTTTGCCACGGAACAGCTGTGTATATTGCTATTATTATGTGCACCTTCGGGATTCGGTTATTCATACTACGGTGAACGATGACATTGTAACTATTTTTCGTTAACACAGGTCATCATATTCGTACGCTTGAAATAAAATGTTATTTACTTTAATATAATAAAATATTTCATAAATATTTTTGTTAATGCGCGTGCCACTCAGATAACGAAAGCTGCGAACGTATGATGTTGTCGCGATACGCACCAGTTTTGAAGTAGTGCCCGGTGTCCGCGTATCTGCACTAACCGTAATATTATCACCAAAGTCAAGCAACGTTAAAACGAAGTCACTCAATTTTTTAAGCATTCTCGAGCTTGTCTCTTGCACCTAATATGTCACAATAGTTTACCACGAATTCGATGAAACTATCATAACACTTATTTGTATAGGTTAGCCTGCCTACGATAGAAAATGTCCAAATCCACGAAAGCTGTTCTCGCGCACTTTGCAAGACACTGCGAGGGCTAATACAGCTGCCTACGACAGTGGTTACTCTTGCGCCGTTGGAAACTCAAACACTTCCACTTTCTAAAAGCCTGGGTATTTTTGGTTACCGAACGTCTTAAAGAGTTGAAAAGTAATAATAATAATAATAATAATAATAATAATAATAATAATAATAATAATAATAATAATAATAATAATAATAATAATAATAATAATAATAATAATAATATCTAGGATTTTACGCCTCAAAACCACTAAATGCCTGTGTCAATATGGTTATGATAGACGCCATGGTGGAGGGCTCCGGAAATTTCGACCATCTGGAGTTTTTTTAGCGTGTATTAACATCGCGCAGCACACGGGCTTCCGGTGGTTCACCCCCCATCGAAATTCGACCGCCGCAGCCGGGATCGAACTCGCGACCTTCGTGTCAGCAGCCGAGCACCATAACTACTCTTCCACTGCGGTGGGTCAAAGAGTCCAAACGTTAGAAGGAAAAGGCTCAATCGAAATGCCAAAGTATTTCCGCTCAGCACACGTGACTGCGAGGGTGTTTCTAACTATATAGAAAGCTGGGAAATTCATCTTCAACCCCCCTAAACGACACGGACACTTACGAGGCGATCCCCATGACGTTCCTCACGGCGGTAACCTTCCAGCACACGCCCAAGATGGAAACTTCAATCTGAAACTTTCTAAAAGGAGATGCTGCCGCAAACGCGCCACCGGGATTTAACCCGCACAACGCATGGCTAAATTTGAAACCAGCAGCATTTTATTAAGGCGAAAATCTTACATGTTTTATCAAACGCGAAAGCTGACCGCCGGTGTCCCGCGGCGTCGGCAAAACGAGTGATGCAAAAAAAGCATTCCATGATGTCGTCACCATATAAAGCCAGCATGACGTCAAAGATCTTCAAAGTTAGTGACGTCCTTATGACGCCACTATAACGTCACATATCGTGACGTCACATGATGACATCGTCACATGACACCACCGTTTGGTCAAAGGTGGGCCCATCACGGAGCCAGTGCAAAATCAGATGAAGTACAGAAATCTTGCAACGCCTCCGATCTCTTTGAGGCAGTGAAAGACCACGTTAGGTGCAGAAAGCTTTCCGAGGGCGGCGGGCAGGATGAATACATCCACCGAGAAGGAAAAGAAGAAGAAGATGGCTTTCTCCTTCGAGTCTCCTTAGGCGAATACATAAGGAACCCTGTGAGCTTATCTCTGCTGGTACAAGTTTTCGGCAGCAGCTCCCCTTAGTGCAGGGTAGCAAACCGGATGCTACACTTCTGGTTAACCTCCCTGCCTTTCTCTCTTTTTATTCTCTCTCTCTCTCTTTCGGCAGCAGCCTAATACCGAATGAATTGCCTTTTTTTTTTTTTTCATGAGGTGAAAACAAACGTGTCTATGGAATTGCGGCTGCACAAAGTGTCACAATATGTCGATACCATTGTCGGGTAACATGGTATTCCCAGAACCCCTTTGCGTATACCAGAATGCCGAACAAGGTGAAAACCTCTAATATCTAGTCTCCACTTACGGTGTGAAATGAGTGGCAAAGAAAGCTCAGTTCGATGCAGACACTCAACTTGATCTATACAACAAGTAGATAACAGTTACACAGCAATTCGTACATTGTGAAAGCGTTTTGCCTATTCCCGTTTTTTTTTATTTCGTTGTACGATTTGGTAAAAAGTTACATCCATATGCTTCCAAGAAAAAGGCAGGGCAACATCAAGCAGCGCGTTTATAGAAAGAAATGAATACACCTGCTAGGCAAGCGGGAATATTTTAACTTTAAGAACTAGGAATGTCCATGCCGAAATATACAATCCAATAAGAAGCGATTTTATTCTTCAACTCGTAACTAAAGTGCGTTTTAAACTTTTAATTTATTCCACTTTTCTTTTCTTCATCGACGTTACCCTAAGATGTCAACGTGCGTATGCAAATAGAGGCGTCACGTTTTTTCTAGCTTCAAAAAATTTGATATGTGCCGCCGGATCAAGGGAGCGAGGAATAAATTCCAGTCCGTAGCCCGCACCCACGCACGTCTCTGATATCTGTTCCCTCTCGTCTTATGCTTTCTGTTTTTATAACGCTCACTTCATTTCCAGTTCTGCAAGTTATTTCTCCGAAATGTTTATTCGAAGACCCGCAGAGACACCACCACTGTCCTTTATTAGATTAGACCGGCTGCATAATGAAGAAGAGTGAATGGAAGAACGTATTGCAAGACGCCGAAGAAGAGGAGCAGAATCTTGTTATACTTGCTTTAAAACTTTTTCTAACTTGCGAATATCTGAACTCTTGTTATCTATTTCAGGCGCTGAGCAGGTGCCAAAAGCCTCCGGACATGAATAACTTTTCGAAGCGTTTAACGTATAAGGTGGCAGCTCTGCTATTCTTGTCACATAAAGAAGCAAAAATATAACATTCTCACATCTGCGACCCCATACTTTCTTTTTCCTATCTTCAATTTTCATGCAGCTACATTAAAAGAAAAACACAGCAACAATTTTGAAAATTTGTGCAGTATGATTTATGTGTTAGAGAAAACCAAGTGGTGAGATAAGGATGCTAAGAACAGTAGTGATCGCGATCCCTGCGGGATTTAACAGAAACATCACCTTTTAGAACTGTATCTGCAGAACCACAGACGACACGGCGTCCCTATTTGAAGACGCGACTTTTGCCAATAATATGCACTATTGCGAAGCTAATGGTAACACTAAGCTAATGTTAAGTTAAACATTATTGTTGCCTAATGTTACTTCATATCACAGCTGGTTGAAATATTTTTGCTACGCAGGATCATTTTGGTGAAGGCAGTACTGTGTTTAATGAGGTGTTTGACGTGTGGGGCGTTTCGGCTGAAATTTCAAAATTCTTTTTTTTGCCTTTTTTTTTAGAAATGTTCGCTGCCAGCCGATAAGTATGGCATGTAATTTGAGTGGATATTTGGATTCGATTTATGAAGGGGTATAGCACGACTGACTGTACAATAGTTACATACATATTTACGTTGTAACCACAATAATAATACTAAGGTTTATCGTGCTGAATGGCCGATATGATTATCAGGCAGGCCGTAGCGGAGGGCTGCAGAAATTTCGACCATCTGGCTGTTATTTGACGTGATCTGGCATCGCACAGTATACAGGCAGTACACGGGACAGTAGCACTTCGCCTCCATCGAAAGGCGACTGCCGCGGCTGGGATCAAACGCGTGACCTTCGGGTCAGCAGCCGAGCACCGTAACCACTGTTCCACCGAGGCGAAATTGTAATTCAAAGTTAATCTCTCTAAGATACTCTATACTTTATTCTAACACTTACACATGCTCTGATCTTAGCCAAAAGCCAGAACGCCCTTCCTGTGCGTGTCGTTTTTTATCCTGCGTGTGCGTGCATTTTTTTTCCTTTCATTTTTTTTCTTCTCTCTCTCTCTAAACCCTCTTTCTTGCCCCTATTTCCCCACCCCAGTGCTGGGTAGCAAACCGAATGCTAATATCTGGTTAACCTCCCGGCCTTGCCTCTTCATCTCTCTCTCTACACATGCTTTAAATTTGGTCTTCAGAACCCTGGCATCCAAATCATACAAATGACACGCATTTATAGGCAGTTGATCATAATGTGGGCCGCAAAGGGATATGATGCCAATATGGCGTATGCGTGTCAGATTGCCGAGGCATATCAGCACAAGAGAAGCCGTCTATCGCACGGGGGACAGCTAGAAAAAAAATAATTGCGTTCACGTTTCTCCGAATCGCAATTACACGTCAAGAGATGGAACTGCAAGATATAACGTTACCCCCCAATATCCTGCAGGGGTTCCTGCTTATGGTCAAAGTACCTACAACTAATTTGTCCTGGCGCGACAATTAGACAAAGCGCGCAGCAATGAAGCACCTGCGGCGCTTCGTACTCAATCCCGACCAGAAAGGCCGTCAGGGGGAGCCTCGCTCCCTTCGTAATCACATAAAGATGCCGTTCAAGGCGATGCTCTGTCCTAAGAGCACAGAGACAGAAAGCGAGGACAAGGAGGGGGTTAAGGAACACCGTTGTGAACGCCACAATGGATGCCATTAGCGTCCGGTCGCTCCCAGGCAGCGATCTCTTTCGTCGCAAATGAGAGGAACCGGCTTGGCTTGGCTCGGCTTGGTGCTTTCTCTGTCTAATCCCTCCTCCTCGCACACTTCTGTCGCAGGCATGCCTTGGTCTTGCGAATGAGAACGTCTGGTGAGACCTCCTGCGAGTGGAAACAGGATCGTGTGGAGTATCTACACTACACCGGTGTTCCTGTGCGTCGGAGCTGATTCGGGTTTGTGTCCGCTGTCCGTGACAGTTTTGAGTGGTCGTGCCGGACTGGCGGACGAAAACTCCTAGCTAGCTCAGAAACGAACGCCTACGCGTAAATAAAGGACTTCTTTTCAGTCCTTTCTGCGGGGCAGTGGCCACGAAACGATACTCCACCCGGATCTGGTGCAGATTCCAATTTGCGGTTCACTGCTGCTCTCTAGTTGAGACTTCGCGTGGGGCTCGGTTTAGAAGGATAAGGTATCGGAAATTGTCGAGAAACAGATGGCGCGGACACGGACTAGCACGACATTTTCAACGAATTTCATTTTTTTTTGTCATTTTTTGTGTCACGCATGCGCAATGACACAGCAACAAGGGGTACTTAAGGGCTCGTTAATGAAAACCAAGAACAGTCATTTGGTATTCATTAACAATGAGACAGCAGAAATTTAATGTGAATGTGCGGTGCCTCATCAAATTAAAGCCGGCGTGTGGGAGAGAATGCGTTTTTGTACGTACACAGATGAAGTTATATTACCTGGAAGAAAAGTATAGCGTCAGCTCAATACCGTGTGAGCTTAAGGTTTTTCATGGACTGGATTTTATTTCATTATTTTTAAAACGCAAGGCACCATTATACTGCCAAATCTGACGTGCTGTTCAATGTTGCTGTAGTGTGCGAGGACATGATATTATTATTAATATTGTTCTTCTTCTTCTTCTTCTTCTTCTTATTATTATTATTATTATTATTATTATTATTATTATTATTATTATTATTATTATTATTATTATTATTATTATTATTATTATTATTATTATTTGCATAAACAGATACAAAAGGACACAGGGAAAAATTACTGCATATCCACGAAGTGAATGCTGATGATGAAGCGAAGCTCCTTGGAAGCCAGTCTGCATCATTTTATTTTAGTAAGTGTAGCGCCACTGATCGACGCGCTAGCGCTGCACAGTCGGAAGTACGAGCGGCTTGCGAGCAATGCAGCGCGCTGTACATGGCTTGTATGCGCGCTCTAGGTACGAGCTGCGCCGCGCCGGCGCAACACCTGCGCAGGGTGGGTATGCGCGCTGCGTGCGCTCTGCGAACGGTTCTGCGAATGACGTCGTGCGCTTGCTCGGAGAGGGGTTTCGGAGAGGCGCCACCGCAGCACAACACCTGTGCACGGTCGGTATGCTACCTGCGTGGGCTCTACGAACGGTTTTGCGCACGACGTCATGGCCTTGATCGATACGCTTGCTGAGAGAGGGTTTCGGAGCGGCGCCGTAGCTGTTTCGACAGGGACCTACGACGACGACGGCGACTACGGATATCGTGCGAGCCTAAGGAACTTCGCTCCTATTAACAGGGATACAACAATGCACGCACTAACTGCACCTCATTACGACTGCGACGTACTTCTTGATCACATTATGAAATATCAGAAATAATATGAATTTACGTTTGTCGATAATCACTAAGGCTTTCAATGTATGTAGCGCCATGTCAATAATCAAGCAATTTTCTAGAAACGAGTGGCATACTAATTTGGTTTGTGCCTTTGAAGCTCGTGTCACGATCCATGAGCTACTTGAATGAATTCTTAAGCGCTTTAGCACTTTCTTCTCCGCAATATTTTCTTACCTATTTTGCACGTAGAAGCAATGGAGTAGCCGGCGTCTCTATAAAGACCAACATCTTCTACTCACATAAATATTATAAAAGTATCAATAACATTTGCTAAGTGTTGTGAAAACTTTCTATGAACCGTCTCCTGTACTACTGAATTCCCATAGTTCCCGTTCACACTAATAATTGGTTCCATTCGTTTGTCACTGGACGATAAAGTTTTAGCGTCTGGCACTACTGTGTGAAAAGAAAACACACTAGAAAAAAGGAGTTATCTGCTACGTTAAGAGCAAGGCCATTTTCTGCCCGCGCCTTAAATACATGACCCGCGAATACCATGCTATGTGTGATGATATAGGGTGTTTATTGGCGCTAGGGCCATTTGATGGCCACAGAGCGCCAGTACATGATAACCAGTGTGAACAACGGTTATGTCAAGTGGTTGTGTAGGGGCCTAAAATTCCTCGCGCTAAAGGCGGGTGAAACATGTAGGTATTAAAATCATGAGCGTGACATGAAATATGTGCAGTGAAAATAAGCGGCAAATGATTGTGATAATGAAGCTATGGAGAGATGGTAAAGCATGAATGTCTCGTCAACACCCTTGTGTCCAAGGGCTGCGAGACAGCTGCTTTCTGTAATGTAGCTACCGCAGGAGTGACCTCTGTTCAGAGATCGTGCTGCGGATTACCAGGGTAAATCGCGTGAAAACAATGAACATCTTTTAAAAACGCGAACAGTGAATGATTTTTGAAGCGCGGATCCATACCGATGAACATCGCTGGATGAAGAGGCACTTGCCCTCGGTAGTAGAGTAATGGGAAATGCTTTTTTCCCTGATAGGATCTAGTTCACTGCATTGTAATAAAATATGAAGCACGGTCAGTGGTTCACTACATTTCTGGCACATGGGTGGATCACCACCGGACAGAAGGTATGAGAGTGTACTGTGTGTGTCCTGTTCTTAGCCTTGTAAGTGTGACTTCTGTGCGGCGTGACTTTGATACTGGCGGCCAATTACCAAGGTGTGGCTTGATAACGTGTATATTGTTTTGTGTGTGTCTATCCCAACTGCTCTGCCAATTAGCTCTGAGCTTTCGTTTGAGGAAACGTTTTAGGTCAAGCGCAGTGATAGCTATGTATGTATTGGCAGTGCTTTCTGGGGACGGATGCGGCTAGCTGGCCCGTCAACCGTACGATATACACAATAGTATAATATATAAATATATGAAAGTTGAATATGCCATCCATTTGAATGGAGACTTGTGCCGTCGTTTTACCACTCGCTTGTCTTCACAACGCTGACCCTAAAGCTCCTTGCTTTATTTAAGTATTACCTTAAGCAGAAAAAAAAGGATGAGTGTCTCATGTTTCACACTAATAAAATAGCTTAGACGTATGCGGAGTAACAAAGATCTCCAGCTTAATTTTCATCACCAGGGTTTTCTTAACGTCCAATGCAGGAGACTCCGCACATGATCCCTCGCCAATTCCACATACAGGGTTGAATGCGGTAACAGGAATCGAACCAGCGACATTCTCATCCGTCTACTGATCCCCAGTGACGACTTCAGATGCCGCTGTCTATGTACGAAGGTACTACATTACACGACTTTTATCGTCTCCAGGCTAGCTATCGTTGGACCAGCCCGACGCTCTTCCCTATCTCGCCGATTACAAACAACGGCGATGAAAACAAAAAGCGATAGCAACAGAGTTGCGGAGTCCCGCACAATCTCCCAAATTAAACCAGCTCTGCACCCCCCCCCCCCCCCTTTCTTTCACTAAGCAATAATGCCGTGGTTCCCACAGCCATGAGGATACGGAAACATCGGATGCGCGGTGCGCGCGTATTAGGATCGCGACGGGGCCTGAGCCACAGCACCGGAGAAGCCGAATGTCCGGCGCTGTTATGACGGGAGTGGTATAGGGGCAGCCTGCAATATCGAGGTCATCTCATCCTGATCAAGCCCAATAATCCGGTTTATTGAAGCCTGTAAATCCGCCAGCCATATTACCCGGGCCTCCGAAATGAGAAAGGTGGGACGGGGGGAAAATCTGGGAGAGTGCGGCCGCGCCGTTCTTACCCATCGTTCCGCTCTGCAATCGGATCAGGAATAGTGCGCGGAGCACTCGACCCCGCAGTGCTTGCTTTTGGGGACGTACTGCACGGGCAAGAGCTCTAAGAGAAGACGCACAGGCATTTATACCCCCTCGTCCTTTCTTCCTTTTCCTGCCTCCTTGCACAATGTAACGGTTCTTCTGAAGGAGAAAGGGAAAAGATGCGAAGGAATCGGAAACGAAAGTAAGCTGACCGAAAGGAAAACAAACAGGAAAAAGAAGTTTACTCGTATACTCGTATGCGCTATCGTAAACAGAAACACGAGCGCCATAAACGCCACGAAGTTTGTGATTTGTAGGACGCGCAAAGTTTAAGCGCTTTTAAACGACAGTCGTTTCACTACTCCATCCGGGGAATCCGGTATATAGTTCTGTTTCTACGGGACGCCTCTGTACATGCGAAGACAGAGTCGGGGATCCGGAGAAGAGATGGCGTTGCTCATATCCAGTAAACATTGCGACGCGGGAGCTCGCCGTTCCCCCCATCTTCCAAGCGAGACGCGAGACGCTGACTCATTCGAGAAGGCACCGTATTAGCTTGGCGCCTTGCAAGGGATTCGATGACGTTATGGTGCTGTTTCGAAACAGCCACAGTTTTCGAAAGCCAGAGTGCGCCTATGAAACGAGAGATATAATTTCCAGTAGAGGAAACCGAGAGTTGTAAGCTTAGTCATCCGGGAGTGTTCTCAAGGAAAACGTACATCTCGTTCAGGGGAATAAACTGTAGCCACGCCCTTTTCTGTTCCGCGCGTTGGATCAAAATGTAATGTTCCTTCATCAGATAGGGAAGTGAGTTGAGAATTTCAGCCGCCGATCTCACATACGCACTAATCAAGTATAAGACACAATGGTTAAGCGAACGTAGCCTAAAGAAGTTAACAAGGTAGAAAGTGAGTGAAGTACATTGTAGCGAAACTATCAACGGGGATCTCAATAATTATCGGGGTTTTAGGTCCAAAACCACTGTATAAGCCGCATGGAGGGCTCCGGCATACTTCGACCACCTGGCGTTCTTTAACGTGCACCCAATCCTAAGCACACGGGCCTCTAGAATTTCGCCCCCATTGAAATGCGAGCGCCGTGGCCGGGATTAGATGCCACGACCTTTGCGTCAACGTTCAAGCACCATAACCATTAAACTACCACAATGATGGAGGAGGGAAGTAAAGAGGGTGACCCCAAACGTAATTGAGTAATTCAATACCAGAGGAGCTTCTCTGAGTTATAATAAATCGTGTCACTCGTCATAGTTGACGCAAAAGACCTTTGAATCGTTGGCTAGGTCTTCTTATCGGTATTGAACTTCCTACGCCTCGCCAAGCACCGCGAGAAATGGGTGAAACAACCAATCTATTATCTTTGGTAAACGCCGCAGAGGTCGGCAGCCTGCGACACTTGCCTCATACACCCCCAGCTGCTCTCCGTACCGTGACTTGTTATCTGAGAACTAAATGAGGTCACGTCGCAGACCGGAAAACTCCCGCTTTGACCTCACTTACGCGTTATTAAACGATTGTGAGCTGCCACTTGCGTTTAGCGTCAATCAGTTCTCTCAATGCAAACTTTTCTTCGAGGAATGAGATGAATTACCCAATGCCTATCGTGGCTCTTTGAATTATATTAGTGATGTAAACTCGCTCTCACGCCTAAAGTTTTGAGAATAATTTAGTGAGCTGTCAGACGGCGAGCGACGCGCAGAGGCTGCGAGTAGGCGTGCTTTTGTAAATGTATACACGCAGTCTTCGCGAAGCTAAGGACTATGCCTAAATATTCTAACAAATATCTGTGAAAACAACACAACTACGTTGATTTCTCGCCGATAAAGCGGGAAAATATCTAAAAAAAACCTATTGTCTGCATGTTCAAACGTTCTCAATTAGATAAACTCCAAATAATTTCCAGTAAAAACAAACGGATCATTCGAGCAAACTGCCCTTCCAAGATGAAATTGTCCTGCTCAGCAAGCAATGGCGCAGCCAGGGGAAGGGGGGTTAGGCCTAGAAAACTTTAAATTGTGCCTGTGTATATATTGACGCGCACATAAAAATGCACGCACGAACATACATTACGTATGGTTGAGCCCCGCCCCCAGGATTAATTCTTGGCTACGCCCCTGTCAGCAATGAATACATGATGACTTGAAACAAATGATTGGCGACCTCAAACGTCAAAGTGTAAGGGCATTCCTAACACAGGAGCATAACATTCAAAAGCTTGGCAAGAGATCGAAAACACGTGGTTGGCAATCAACTGATAGGCGCTGTGGAAGAGCTCGCTTGCTCAGACCAAAAATTGGTAGGGCATCCTGATCATGTGAATAAAATTTACAGAATAATAAAATTTGGATAAACAGCATTCGGCTGGCAGTATTAACGCATGACAAGACCGGCAGCTGCGTGACAGGAAATGTGTACAATCACTGAAATCACTGAATCCAAGTGGTGCTAATATATGCGGCAAAAACTGGGATATTCACCAAACAACCTTTAGAGTAGGAGAAGTCGATCCTCCTCTTAACGCTTGTTCAAAGCAAAAAAAAAAATTGTGGAATAGGCAGCTACTCGCTCACTGTTCCGCGTGAAATCCATTCCCACAATGCGTGGGATCGCCAGGAATTCTCTTTTCTTTCTGTTGATCAATCAACATTCCGTGCCGCTTCGGATCCACTCCGTAACGCTTGGTCCAATGAAAAAAAATGCAGCATAAGGCAGCTACTCGCTGCCTGTTTCCCATGAAATCGATTCCCACAATGCATGGGATCTGCTGGAATTGTTTTTTTCTCCTTGTCATGGTCATCCAAACTCAAGATGTACTGTTCGGCTTCCGACCGCTTAAGAATCGCGCATTTCCTATTTGCTTTTGACGAGTCAAAGTTAAGCTTTGGTTTAGTCGAAGTCCGTGAAAAAATTTAGAAAAAGAGACAAGTGTCGTTTGAAGAAGCACATCCTTTAAAATTAAGAAACATCGAAATGGAATTTATTCCCGTAAGTAGAAAAAATTGTAACAAAATATTTGGACTAATATCCTACGTGGTCAGTAGTTCTTCCAACGTAGAAGACACAAAATAGTTAGCTAAGCCTACAGATCATGCCAGAATAAGGTTTTGTAAGTGGACATGAGCAAATTTTAAATTAACACGAAAGTTTTTAATGTCGGGGTCCACGAAGACTTCACTGACGTATTTTCCGTCACAGATATACAGATATGACGTTATAAAATGTACACTAACAGATGACAAAGAAAAAGTTCCGTCAGCAGAATCTAACCCACTACCTCTCGCTCCGCATCGTGCGGCGCTAAACGACTCGGCCACAAAGCTCATGTGCTTCAGCATACTAACGGCGAGCTATTTATATACACCATTTACCGTTGGCGGTACTCAGAGCTCGGTGGCACTTCAGCCTGTTCTCGTTATCACTTGCGAGATGGCCCGAATGGCGGGGCGAAGGGTCGTCGCCCCACTCGTTGATATACGCGCGCGCCTCTTGCCCATATAATCTGTACCTTGCCCTACAGGGACATGGTCGCCTGTGCGCGTGCGCTTATCTCTTGATGGAGGCGGTTTGTACGTCTTGTGCTTTCACAGCAAAGCTTTGCGTTGAAGTTACACAGAACACGAAGGTCACTTCTCTCGCTGCAGCGGCCGCGTTTGGGAAAGAGCGCGCTGCTCAAACATAAAGATGTAACAATTGTTAGTTCGTGCTCGTCCTGTGTATACTTGTGCGTTCGTTTCGTGCGTCCTTCTTTGCGTTTAAGTAGCGCGCTTTAAGGGTCGAGCTGTGACAGTTGTTAGTTTTCGCTGGTCTTGTGTGTGTTATTTTGGTGCGTCATTTGAGCTTGAGCAGCGCCCTGCAAGTTTTGAGCTACTTGCCATTCTTCGCGTGACATTCTAATTTATCGCTATGAATTCATTGCTTCGTCATTGTGGTGAAACTTACTTTTTTGTGTGCTTGTTGATGCCATCTTTGCGTGGCGTTCACGATATGCTGTGTCCAGGTATATGTTAACAACTTCAGCTACCACAATGGTTAAATCATGATCGTAAGCGTTAATCGTCAAGATGGAGATGTACCGCTATAGGCGTCAACATGGGTGCATCCACGTCAAACGGTGCTATAGCTGCCGTACACCGATAGACATAGTACAAGCTCTCATATATAAATGCACAATAAACGCTCAACTACGTCTGTGAAGACACTTTTTCACTTCCGTGTTATACCTGATTCCTATGACGGAGGAATCAGCCATGTTTTTGTTGACATTTTTGTCTGTGAAGGAAGACATATTATCCCTGTAGGAAGGATAAGCGCCGGATGCCATCCATCTATGACACGTGGAATCCACGCAAAACTATATTAGTAAAAGGCGGGAAAACTAAAGACATCACTACGAAGCTGAAGGGCCAAGGTGTGTGTGGAACGCAGCGCGGAAACGGAAAGTCATGCTACAGGAATTGCAAATATTGGCAGTAGGAAGAGGGAAGTCTCAGGCTCTCACGCCACGCCCAAATGAGATCCCTCTCCTTTTTTTCTTCCATCTAGAAGGGTCAGTCGAGTATTAGGTTGGTGGCCCAGGAGAGATCAAGCTTGGTCAAGCGTGCTATGGTTCTCTGGCCAGACTCCAGCATTGAGGAAAGAAAAATAGGCCAGAATAGCGTCAGAAATGTAACAACAGTATCAGGACCCGTTAGTTAACGTTTACGATTACAATAATACATGACATAAAACTCGCAGAGCATCTTATGCACTCGCCTCATACTGCTAGGCGGCGAAAGTCATCTTCTTTTTCTTCTCAGTCGACAGTTATTGATTCTCCACCACCCCGCCCCGCTAAAATTTTCTGCACCCACCAGGTTCTGCCGTGCCTCCGGGATCGACCCATCTATGACTAAACAAAGATTTCACGGGATGACGTTATCGTGTGACGTCACGTCCCAATTATGTGACGTCACAAAACTTTGTCACCCTGGGGCGTTATCACGTTTGATCGAACCCGCCGACCTTCGGTTCAGCAAGCAAGCGCCCTAACAATGTACCACCACGGCGGACTACTCTCTCAGTACACAAAAGAGCACTTAAGCGACCTATTCGTAGCACATTAGCTATGTTGGAGCATAAAACGAAGAAAATAAACGTTACCCAGCCCGTCAGCAAAGGTCTGTTCCGAACGCGCAAATTCGATAAGATTTGAACGTCAAATCGGTGCATGCGAACTTCGTGTTAGTGAAGCAAACGCGCAACAACCAAGTGAGCAAGCGAATTCTTCGGTCGCTGAGTCACCGCAGCCGCTCCGCGTGCGTTGCTGCCCGCTGCGTCTCCCGGAGAATTATTCTTCCCGGCGCCGAACGACGGCAAATACCGCTTCCTCTATTTTATTTTCTCCCGTTTCACGCCATCGCGAACGCCGGCTCAAAGAAAGAAGTAAGACCGGCCGCCCTCTAGGCCACCTTGTGCACGCGCCTGGCATCCGTAGAGCGAACCCAGGCGACCATCTGCATGGCGAGCACGTTGCGCCGGTTGCCGAAAAAGCAACACGTTCCCCACCGCGCTGGTCCCCGGATGAAGGCAGAAAACAAAAAGAGGAAGAAGCAGGATGCTCGGAATGTTTTATGCGCTCACGCAAGCGCGTCCCCGCAACCGCCCTTTTCAGTCAGGTCCCGAAACAACGCCTATCGCCTTCTCCCTTAACCTCCCCATCTTTTGTTCCCCTGCACCTTTTGCGTTCTCTTCGCTCGATTTTCCAGACCCTCCATTGACGTTCTTCAATTGCGCGCCCATTCTGTTCGAGTTCCGCCGGCCTTTCTGGCTTCGCTCGGTTGTGTTTCCAGCTGTATTGTCATTGTTCTGTTTGTGTTGTTGAGAGAAGCGAAGGATGTTTCCTTAGCTTCTCTCGGTCGCGTTTCTCGCACCTCGCTATTATTGCCTATAGCAGTATCATCCGTTTTCTGTTTTTGTTGTTTAGGAGGAAAGCTGCCGTTTTCAGACCAAACGATACTTTTTCTCGGAGTGTCGGTTTCGTTGACCAGGGGACAGGACGCTAACGGACGAAAGAGTGGGAGCACAGAAACAAAAGCTAACTATTGGCGTCAGGTCTCCATAGACATCTGTGATTTTTCCGGTGTAATCAGCTGCGTACAACGATCCCTGATTGCAAAGGTTGCTCTCGCGCTACGCTGCCGAACTTACACTTGATCACCAAGGCAGTGCGCGGCAGTATCTTTCGCACCGCTAACCTTTATCGTGCCCTTAACGCTCGTTGAGGGCACAGTAAGGTTAAGAAAAACAAGAGATAATGAAAAGTATGGTAAGCAAGTGCTTATATATTCCAGGAATTTTCTGTTTTTCTATCTCTCATTATTTTTCCTACCTCTCTGTTTCTGCATAGCCCTTCATAAGCGCAGAAGAGTAGCAAACTAAATATTCATATTCTAGTTGAGTTCCCATGCCTCCTGCATAGGATCTATCTATCTATCTATCTATCTATCTATCTATCTATCTATCTATCTATCTATCTATCTATCTATCTATCTATCTATCTATCTATCTATCTATCTATCTATCTATCTATCTATCTATCTATCTATCTATCTATCTATCTATCTATCTATCTATCTATCTATCTATCTATCTATCTATCTATCTATCTATCTATCTATCTATCTATCTATCTATCTATCTATCTATCTATCTATCTATCTATCTATCTATCTATCTATCTATCTATCTATCTATCTATCTATCTATCTATGTACCAATCACTGAACTTAGAGCACGAATCATCTGGTTTGGTTCCCTAGGACCACAATTGAAGAGGAAGACAGGTCCAGATTGAACGCTCGCGGCGCTATTCTCGCCTTGCCAACCGAGGAGAGCCTTCGGAAAGCAGCACCGTTCTAACTCTCACGACTTGAAGGGGAAGCCTTTGCATGCCGACCACGTCGGTCGCAACAACACTCACGTCCAGGCGAGGGCCAACGGTCTCTTGAATTTTTAAAATGATCTATGTTACGGTGTAGAAATTCACCCCGGGGACCACAAGACTCGATGAAGTGATGTGCCACACCGTCTCCTACGCTGCTTCTTCATTTCGTGGCACTAAACAGTTGTATGCAGCTGCGCAACAACGACTCTCGGGGTTTCTCTTTCCTTACCTTCTAACAGAAATAAAGCGATTTTTCTTTTTCTTACTGTGGCATGCTCTGTTTACTTCCCGCTACTACAAGCCGTCGTTAGACAGTAGAAGAATCTAAATGGAGTTTCCAGTTTACTGCCCGAATTGTAGACAAGAGAGAGAGAGAATGCTCAGAAAGAAACACTATACGACGGGGAAGTGCTATCGAGCCGGTACCAAATCGAAAGCTTTGTTGTTGAAAGCGAGCGAGCGGGCGATATGTGTGGTGTATGGTTCCAAATATCCCCTCTACGATATCAGGTTTCGTTGAATTGGCACATTTTATCACAGACTGAACAGTCGCTTAGAATGGTGGGTGCCATTTCCATTGCGTGTCTTTGTTTCCGTTTTTCTCGTTCCTTTTCATTTTTGTGTTTCGGACAACTCCAGCTAAGCGCTTCTAGCTGCTACTTGCGTTCGTATTGAAGGCGAACAACAGAGCACGCAGGCTACTAGGCCATATTCTATTTCCTGGTTTCGCAAGCGCTAGTGCGAACAACAAATATACACCGCACAATCGGGTCAAAAACTGCCGGGTGGCACTTTCGTTTATAGCTAGGCTTCTTGTGTTTCACTTTCTGTTCTCTACGGCTCCTTTTTTTCGTACACATTTGCTTTATTTTCATTTTCACAAATTCATGCATATATTTCACATGTTACTTGTACCTGTGCGGGCGTAGCATGTAAATTCATACACTAAGCATTTCATTCGGAGCACTGTTGTAAGTCAGCGCTGTTGTTTGTGTCCCCCTTTTTCTTGTGCTCCGTCTTTCGGGCTGTTGTGTTTCCGTGATGTCATTCGGAGAATCAGATTCTTACTGCTTTGTCACATTGTTCGCTTTTCCTCTCTGCTTGTGGTCTGTATATCTGCGAGTATAACTGCACAACAATAATAACCATTCTGCTCAGAAAAAACACAGCCACATAATAATTTAGGTCTTTTTTCTTAAGTATCCAATATGTCCCAAATCATGACTGAAAATCACGATTAGGCGCTTGCGTATATTACCAGTGTCACACGCTCATCTTCGATCGCGATCAGTGCTGATCCGGAAGAAGCTCGATCCGGATCAGGTGCTGCTACACAGCCACTTCTAATTGCGATCAGGCCGGATCGAGATCAAGGCGGCCTGATCGCGACCAACACATCGCGATCTGGCTCCCAGATCGAGATTCGACTGACGTCTGAGCGAAGCTCGACCCGGAGTAGTTTGGGCCGTGTAGCAGCAACAATTTTTTGATCTCTATAAAAAAAATCTGATCCGGATTGGCACTGATCGCGATCAAAAGTGGCCGCGTTACGCCGTTATAATAGTCATTTTAACGCAACACGCCCTTTGTCTAAGGCCTAAATAAATTACCCTGGACCAGTTGCATATATTGCTTCTGTGTAGTCAACGCCTCCTCTATTTTATCATTGCCAGCCAGATGTTCCCGTTCCAGCTGTTCACCACCCTCTCCTCTAACCCTTTCCTACTCTCGCCCATCGCCTAGCCTTCGCGTGTGCTTTACGTTCATGGGGGAGAGCACCCATCACGTAGTGCCTCACAACGGAAATCAGAAGAAGTAAATTTTCTTCAGTTGTGTACAGATCCGCAGGGCGGTGTCTTGCATCCCTCGTGTTCACTATGTTGGCGGTCACGCTGGCTCTGTAAGAGACACGATGTTTTGAGATAGCGCGTTTCCGTTCGTGGCGCTGTGCGGGCAACCAATGGGGAAGCGTCACTGCGACGGTGCTGCTTGCGCTGACATTAAGAGCGCTGTGCGGCGGCGGTGGCATTGCTTCGAGCCACGAAGAAGGAGCACGAAGGAACAAATGTGACCGACGCATGATATTGAAGAGGGAAACACGTTTATCGCATCTCCGTGAGAAAGCGCTCGGACGCACGTGTGACGCAAGCAGCCCTACCCTACACGTGGCGTCGCATCACGACCACTCCCTGAACTAAGGCGGACCGACGGCTCCCATTGAGGACCGAGCGTTTGCACTGGCATTGAAAAAAATAGAGGAGGCGTTGGTGTAGTTATAAACACTGGCCAGTGGAGAAAAGGAAAATGTCAGCAACTGAGCGTAGATGTCAGGTGGTATTTCTTGTATGTCGGCGGCACGTGCAGTAAGCAGAAAAACCTACCGCTTCATAGATAAAAAACTAGAAACTCTGAAATCGGACATTTTGCAAACCAACCTACAACTTTCTAATCAGAATATTTTCACCAGCTTTGTTCAGTTGTTTCAAAAGATGGTTAATTATTATTCCCTAGTTAAGCAATTAGTAGAACACCGAAAAAAGTATGACTTACTCCATGCAATAGTCAGCAACATGCATTTAGTCGCATCGTCTTAGAGCACTTCAGGCATATTTTAAAGTTCTGGCTAAAGTTAACT
>JALIZH010015218.1:0-36894 GCA_030522465.1 Rhipicephalus appendiculatus
TACAACCGACGTCAACCCGACATGACTCCTTCGTAATAGGAGTACGTATGTAATGTTTATAAAATTAGATAGCCAGCACTGTAACCACAATATACATTTCACCAATATTACGCCTGCATAGGGTGTTCTTCCAAAGCAGTTTCAAGACCTGACGTGGCTCTGTGGTAGAATGCTTGATTGCCACGCAGAATGCTTGGGTTCGATTCCTGCTGGGACTCTGATTTCTATTCTTGGTATTCCTCGGGTCAACGCCACCGATGTCAGTTTCTCTTAACGCTCTCGCATTTACATTGGCAATGCCTGTTCTTGCCGTTTCTGGGTAGGTATAAATTGTGAAAGTCCTGTGGCGCATACCCGCATTCCGCGGCCCGTGGTATACGGGTATGAGCCACACGTGTCTGGAGAAATGAGTCTGACGACGTACGCGACGGGATTTTCACGTTATTCATGTCATGACCAGCCAGACATATTCAATACCTTACCCTCCCATACAAATTTTGGTCTACCCCAAGTTAAGGAGGTCATCACGAGAGCACCCAGACGTAGGCGGCTAGATAGATAGATAGATACGTAGATAGAAACGCAAAAGTGCTTACAGTACGCAAAGAAATGCTTCGTATTTAATAATCTTATTGAGAAAGTATTGTAACACTCTTTGTCAATGCTGGTATACCGTACTGAAGAGTAATTGTTTGGCCACCGACAACTTATTGAAATTCTGTTCGTGAAGATGCTGTTGAATCGAAGCAGATATATTTTCGAAAGTGTGCATTCAGAATTCACTGTGATGATTAGGTTCAATAGCTATTCAGTTTAAATTGAAGCACTATTGAAATTGTGGTTATATAAACACGTTGCACACAACATCTCTAAATAGTCGTTTAATTGTTTTAGATACAAAATTAGAGGTCGTGTACGTTAACAAGTCACTGCCGCAGTCCACTGACAGCTTAGACGTCACTGAAAAGCGCATTTCGCTTTTTTTTTAATGATCACATTCAAGTTTAAAGACGAGGCACTTAAGTACTGAAAGCCTTTTAAAGCGTTACTAGCGCCAGTTTATTAACTCCTACAAATCCATTACCTTAAGAATTTACTTTCACGAACACGGGTGGAAACATGGATAGCGCTGTCAAGAGCTGCACTAACAAAATCTCCATTACCTACTTCAATCCTTCAAAAGATGTGTAAACCTAAAAACAAGGTAAGCTGGGCGAGAACTAAAAAATTAGGACATGGGCACATATGTCAATTGAATGACATACACACGAAGACTTCGAGAAGTCAACTTTTTTTGATCAGTCTTGTGACTTCTTGTTTTCTTTCAAATGCCCAAGAAAAAGAGAAAAAACTCAAATATGCGACATCTACGTTTATTTATGCGAAAAACTGCAAATAATCTGACCATCAGTGAAGAAAGCCACTATTTAGTTGCTGTAGTGCTTGCTTCAAAATTCAAAGGGTGATTCCCACCTGCCAAAAATATGAGAAAAATAAATCGTTATATAAATTAGTGCCTAGAAGGAGACGGTGTGAAAAGGCGAGAGCTCGATAACATCTTACAGCAACAGAGGGACGAGCATGTTACAATTACACTCTAAGGCAAAATTACCCGAAAGAGGAGTAACGGAGCCCAATAGGCGCGCGCGATGAACGGATAGACCGTTGAGGAGTAACCACAGAGGGATGCGTGCCGTGTGCAAACCAGTTAGTCTCCAAAGGGATGAACGGCGCGGGAGGTGCAGGCCGTGTGGAGGGATACGTCACGTGTGCAAACCGTTGTCAAGGGAACTAACCGTCCTCCTCACCCGTGGGTCAGTCCTTCTCGCTTGTTTTCGTGGTGGCGCGTGGTGCTTTGGGCCGCGCTCGGAGAGTTCGACGATCTAGGAACTAGCCAACTACGCCGCGGTGCTTTAGAAGATATGCACGTATGCGTGGATGAGCGTGTGCACGGTGGTGCTTTTACGTTTCGCCGCACCTATGAAGTCAGGAGCGGGTCTCAACACGTCGTGACGCCGTCGACGCCGTGCTGTATATCTCTGGCGTAGTCAAGGCACTGCGGCACTGCGTCGCCACCGGCTGGGAATGGTGGCCGAGAATACAGTAGGCCTATCGGATCCATGAGTTCAGTCTGACTCTGTGAAGAAATCGGCGCCGGATTATTTCACAAGTAAGTGATCATACTTTATTCTGCCGTACCTGTCGCGTGCTCGAAACGCATCGCGCTTTGTGGCAACGGGCTTCGATCGTGCTGTATATCGGGCGCACGAAATGTCCCACGAAGGTTGGCTTGGGTGAGAGCTCGCCTGTGCTTTGTGACTGCCTAGAAAATCGGCCGCCATTGGCGTCGGCCGCCCGGACGCTCGCTCATCGAGTGTTCGCCGCGGTGATGAGCTGCGGGCTCGCGATATTGGGCGCGGAGGCCTCGCCGCCGCGGTGCGACTCGTCCAAAACGCATTTGCGGTTGCCGGCAACGAGCTTGGTTGTATGTCGCGCGCTTGAAGTGCACCGGCAGCTGGCGGGGACTTTAGCTAGCCGGCTTAAGCAATGCTTCGGAAGTCTGTGGAAATTGGTCGCCATTACCGTTGGCTTCGTCTCGGCGCCGTTGTGGCGACGGCGCCGCGTTCGTTCGCTGTACTCTGCCGCTCGCTCGAGGAACTAAGTGGAAATTTATCGCCATTACGGTCGTCTTTTTCGGCGCTCGCTCGGAAGCAGTTTTGCGCCGTTCGTGGCGGCGGCCCCGCGTTCGCTCGCTGTACTCTGCCGCTCGCTCGAGGAAGTTCGTTGAAATTGGTCGCCATTACCGTCGGCCTCCTCGGCGCTCGCTCGCAAGCAGCTCGGCGGCGGCTCTGCGTTCGCTCGCTCTTCTGTTCGAGGTTCGCTGGCGGCAGAAGCTCCGCGTTCGGCCCCGCGTTCGCTTTCTCGAGCAATACGACGTCGCTCGCAGAGAACTCGCCGACTCGTTGGGGGGCTAGGCGGTTCGCGGCGCCTCGGCGTGATGGCTGCGGCTGTTGCGCTATGGGGCTGTTGCGCTATGTATGACATCACGGTGAAATTATTTGCATGCCATATTTTAGACGGCTGTTTTTATTTTACCTTGTACGTATTTGCCATGTGCGTGCATTTTCGTACTCTCTCTCGCGTGTGACTAACTATTTGCCATCCTTTTTGTGCAGCGGTTTTCCACAACGTGCTGTGGGCGGTGGTGCGTGCGGTGCCAGTCATCTATCGCTTTCGTTGGAGCAGCTTCACAAACAGGCTGTACGAGATATGACAACGCGGCTGGACCTGTATTTGACACTTCACAGTGAATTCACCGAAAGAATGCAGAAAATTTATATGTATATAGAAAAATAAAGCAGTTGATTGTCTTACTTTTGTCTTTCGTCGTTGCACTGACTGGGAAAGCAGTGAAACACGCATGACTAAATATTTTTTCGCGTGTTCTTTTCCGCGCAATTTGTTGCTCACTGCGGAGAAAAACACGCGAAAAAAGTATTAAGCCTTGCGGAGAGTAAGTGTCGAAAATAATCCTGGGGATAAAAAGTTCATCCGACTGGAGTATTCGAGTGGACCGACCGTTCGTCCGGGGCGAGGTGCAACTGTGGGGACCACGGTTGCCCGGTAAAGTGTAAATGTGGGGACTAAATGTTAGTCCACTGAGGTGCAACTGTGGGGACTAACGGTTGCCCGGTAAAGTGTAAATGTGGGGACTAAATGTTAGTCCACTGAGATGCAACTGTGGGGACTAACGGTTGGCCGCTAAGGTGTAAATGTGAGGACTAAATGTTAGTCCACTGAGGTGCAACTGTGGGGACTAACGGTTGGCCGCTAAGGTGTAAATGTGAGGACTAAATGTTAGTCCACTAAGGTGCAACTGTGGGGACTAACGGTTGCCCGCTAAGGTGTAAATGTGGGGACTAAATGTTAGTCCACTGAGGTGCAACTGTGGGGACTAACGGTTGCCCGGTAAAGTGTAAATGTGGGGACTAAATGTTAGTCCACTGAGGTGCAACTGTGGGGACTAACGGTTGGCCGCTAAGGTGTAAATGTGAGGACTAAATGTTAGTCCCTTGTGGGGACTAACTGTTAGACCCGGTGCCGTTAGTCCTTAAAGGGACTAATGGTTGTGGCAGCCCCTTTAGCCCCCAAAGGGACGAACCACACACCCTTTTAACACCCTTTTGCCTTAGAGTGTACCCAGGCTAAAGCGACGCGCGACAAAACTTTTTTCCTGCATCAGCGGACAGATGCAGATTTTACAGAGGAGCGAGCTTAACATATAAGGAAACGCTAAGCCGCCAACTTTAAAGGCGCGCGTCCAAACAGTTGAGGCAAAACAACATCACGGCACTAGAAAAAGACCCCCCAACTCCTCTACCTAAAAGGCGACCTTAACATTCACACTCACACCCTCACACATTCAAAACTATTCTAGTATAGCCCATCCAGGTATTCGTTGTATGGAAATAGTACGGTGCAGAAAGAAACGACTCTGCTGGTACAAACACTCTTATCCATAATTTTGCCGCGCGATGCGATGAACCACACGACACCTGCCGTAATTTCTACGAAGTCATTACGCGGTACAGACAGTTTTGCAGAGCAAGAATACTAGTACATTCGCTCGATCGCAAAAGCTAATATATATACCTTGAAACAAGCTCCAATGAGCGCAAAAATAAAGAAGTCAGTACGTCCGAAAGTTAGCCGAAATCGTAACCTGCATGTATATTATGGCAGCTTAATCATGTATGCCATAACAAATACGCAGTCACGTATTTTTTAAACATGTCGCGCATGCAGCCCACAATGCAACAAAACACGCGCTGTCATTTTTCATGGTGTTCAAATAAAAGAGTGCCAAAGTTGTGGGGTCTCGAGAAGAGCGCCACTCTCAGAACAAGTGGACACAGTGGACGCCGTACTACAACAAACACGTAATATCTATGAACTGATTTTACATGATGGTGAGATCGCCAGCCGAGTCTAATAAATAACTAGTTACATGACAAACACTCTAATGTAATGCCAATATGACAAGCAGAGAAATAACACATGCAAAACAACATAGCACATACAATTTACCGCACATGCAGGGTCACCGACGTCCGACTCACCACGAGGGGCCGCGGGCACGAGCCGCGGCATCGCACCCACGAACTTTCCCGGCTGCCGACCGTCGCCGACCACGCCAAGCCGCAAAAGAGAGAGAAAATGCTCTTTATCGCGCCCGCGTAACACACTCCCACCAGGTGGCGCTGCTGGTGCCACTGCGTGATAACAGCGCCACCTCTCGCTCGGTGGCGTCTAAGCTATGACAAAACCGCCAGACGCGCGTGCGCCGCGACGCAAAATTGACTTTACAGGGGGTGACAGCGACCGCACACTCCACCAACCTAACTTGACACATACCCCGGCAAAAAAAGAAATGAATACAAAACAGCTATGCAAGCTCTAGAAAAAGAAGGCAACATATCAGGAGTAAATGTCCGTACAAAATGTCCGCGCGCCGTAACATAGCCGCATAGGTAGCCTGTCTGCAGGCTCGACGACTTAACCTCAGGGCCACACCCGCAGAGACAACGTGGCAGTCGGCGTGAGATAGCGCCGCTCGCGCTAACACGCCTTTTGGACGAGCGCTTCGGTTTCAAGGCAGCTGCGCAGTTTACAGGCGCATCTCCACTGCATAAGATATCTCGACCTTATTCCTGGCTAGTGGCGAAGTGCTGCAGACAGACAGCCGTGGGTTACATCGCTCCCGCTGCGTACACTCAATACACTCTCGACTGAACGGTGCAGTAGGAAAAGGGAAATACAGGTATACGGGCGCACCGTCCACTTGGTGCGATGATACAGTTCTGCTAGCAAAGATATAGGTGGAAACTGGGAGGACAAGATCAAGAAACAAAGTTGATGTTCCTAATTTATGCTGCGCAAGCTAGAAGGAGGGAATCAAAATGCTACACCTCAACTCCACGGGAGAACTGGTTGCGTCCCATGTGCGGTATTCAGCTCCGAGGAGCCTTATGCATAACGAGTGGCTCGACAACAACCGGCATCCGATCAGCACCCAGAATAGGCGCAGAACACGCAACCGCGACAAGAGTTCAGCTTAGTGAAGTGGCCATACTCTGCTCTCTGCACAAAGCAGCTTACCGAGCTATCGGCGCCCACTAGACGGTGTCGGAAAGGCCCGGCTTCTATAGAGCCTTCGTGTGCGCGCGCCTCCGTACGGAGGCACGGAGGCGCGCACATGAAGGCTCCCTACCTGCTTCGAGCCGCAATTCAAGACAGCACGACACCTGTGGCTTCTGGCCCTCCAGCTCTCAGCCACGAGACGCTGCTATCCACTCGACGCGCAATCCGGCGAAATCGGCCGCATTGGGCGTCGGCCGCGATGGTGCGAACTGAAATCTTGTTTATATGGTGGAACCATGCAGTAAGACCGCCTGCAAACGTTCCTTTCTACGCACAGCACATTGCATAAATAGCCGTCAGATCTTTTGTCAAAATATTCTAAATATACATGAAAAAAATGCACGCAGTGCTTTTGTCTGGTCAACTTGGTGCGAGATTTGCGAAATAAATCAGCGCTGGTCCTGTTGTACTGTGTCTTTTGTCCCGTCTTTCGTGCTGATTTATTTCATTCTCAATGCCCGCAGGTTTGTAATAAATACAAGCAGTTGTGTATGATTGATATTGCCAGCACGTTTAGCGTTATCTAACGCCAATTTGAGGCTTTTTGTAAACAGTTGTAGAGACAAAAATGACACTGCAGGAACATGTCCGTGCTCTAGTGGTCAGCACTTTCTCAGAAGCTTTTCCTCTAGAGGCTGTTATATTTATTCTATGGCTTAGAGTTTTTTTCGGAACTGTTTTTATCCAGAGATTCGGGATCTTTGCGGAAAAACAGCACAGACAACGGGAAGAAGAACATACAGGACACTGTATAGCATAGAGGACACGTTGTCTGCGCTGTCCTTCCATTATGTTCATGAGCCAGCTAGCCTACCTAAAAAACATTCGCGGCCATATTTATTCACAGTGTAGGTTAAAATAACATTTACTGACAATGCCTTTGTGAACTCATCCAACAGATGTCCAACACCACGCCGTACGCTGTCACCAAGGCAGCCCTGGATCACCTGACACGTTGTGCTGCACTAGGTATTTATAAGTTTTAATAATACCGCACGCCCTGTCCGACATTTTGGCATTGTGGGGATGACTCGCACATATGTGGTCGCTGATTAAAATTAACGTAAAGAATTCAGAGCCCTTACACTACTGCGAAGATGTCCGCCGCGGTAGAGCAATGGTTATGGGGCTCGGCTGCTGACCCGAAGGTCGCGGGTTCGATCGACGCCGTGGCGGTCACATTTCGATGAAGCCGAAGTGGTAGAGGACTGTGTACTGTGTGATAGCAGCGCACGTTAAAGAACACCAGATGGTCGAAATTTCCAGAGCCGCACTCTACGGCGTCTTTCATAATCATATCGTGGTTTTCATAATCATATCGTGGAAAACCATACATATTATTATTACTACTACTGCAAAGATAGAAGTCAACGGCTGAATTTGCGCCCATCTACGCTTCTCTGCGGGTTGACGTTACTTCACTTCCTGCCCTACTATGGCCGAGCGAATGACACGCGTCCTTCTCCAAGCGAGTCCAAAGGGCAACTCCCGGTAACAGCGCAAGCGTGCTCTCTGCGCCACGAGTCATATAGGGACAGCGATTGGTAGGAAGCGCCGCTGCCGAGGATCGCGACACTTGTGAAGGAGGCATCGGCGGTAACGAGACTTGTTGGGTGCCGTGGTTAGCAGCGTCCCACCGCTGCTACCAGTTGTTTGGTACCCGGGTCCGGCGGGTCTCGTTGTAGGCAGCTGGCCCCCGTCATCGGACCCGTCGTTTAACTTTTGCAGAGAGGAGAAGCGTTCGTATGAGATGACAGAGATTTCTTTACATAGTTGAATATAGAGAACAAATGCAGGAGAGAAATATGTACGAAGATCTTCGGCTTTTACAACACCGCGTCTGCCAACGCTGAGACACTCAAACAGGTGTCAGCGGCTCCAGGCCAACACGGTATCCTTCCGCCACAGTGCCCTGCTCCCCCAGAAAGGAGGTAAAGGGTCACACAATACATTCGTTAATTAGGGACAATGAGAAGTCGAATAAGGGAGCACCAGTTCACCACGCAATGAAGATGTTCTCGCAACAAGCCTCGACGACTCGAATACTGGTATGTCGGCGAGAAGGAAGAGTCCAAAGTATAGCCGGACTGATGGAATGTTGGGGACCTCGGAAGAGGTGGCTGCTGCTGTCAAGAACACGTGCAACCACTAATGGCCCCGTCCAGGAGCAGAGACATGACACGTCGCTATTGGAAGGTGTCCAGCGGCTTTGTGTCCAGCGGTTATAAACGGGTTGCACGAAAAAAAAGCAATATACGGGGACGGAGGCTCCTGTGCGAGAACTATAATATCAGATGGGATATGCCTACAGACGTAACTGATAAGGTTGACAAAGATGCCGATTTTTCGGACATGCTTGAAATTTTGGAAGCTTTCACGGGACCGCCACAAGCCCTATAGAGCCAACGTGTGACAACGTCTGAAGTTTCGGACGCTGAAACTCTTCCGAGTCTCAACTTTTCACTCAAGTTGCATGTACGAAAGTGCATGAACAGAGACCACCGCCATTCCCAAGCCGTAGCGGATTTCCAAAGTTAGCATTGCCGCAATTCCACAAAGCTATGCGGCGAAGCATACCGCGAATCCGATGTGGCGCTTTGGACGTTGGTGTTGTGGGCTGGGGTTCAGGAGCTTGAATTTATCCCTTTTTTCTTCGTTTTCAAGGAGTTAGCGTTCTATTACCTTTCAGCACGGGTACCTAAAAGACAGAATTCATTGTTATTACTGATAAT
The DNA here is from genome assembly GCA_030522465.1 of Rhipicephalus appendiculatus. Lineage (NCBI taxonomy): Eukaryota > Metazoa > Arthropoda > Arachnida > Ixodida > Ixodidae > Rhipicephalus > Rhipicephalus appendiculatus. Next base: position 8,934 of record JALIZH010015218.1, read on the forward strand.
GCGGGGGATTCGGGCATTGCTTTAAGCGGATTATTTCACCATAGAAAACATATAAAAGTTAACGATGCAGCAGCTTTTCATCGTTAAACCGATATATTGTTAAAACCGGTATCGTTATAAAAGTGCGTTCGACTGTATTAAGATACAGGTAAGCATATCTTTGCTGAAGGCATCACGTCATTCAAATCAACATTAATCTTGCAATAAAAACTAGATCCGTGCATGCCAGCGGCGCACATACAAAAAGATTTCATGTGATGACAGACGTCCCAAAGCAACATTTTTATGACGATAGCAATCATTCTTCATACAATACCACACACGAGGTGTAGGTGCATAACAGGTGACATATCGGGTAGCACTATAATGAAAATTAGCCCTCAAATATCACAGAATGAGAAAGCGATAATAGTTTTCCTTTAAAAGTAGGTATAAATAAAGAAGTGATAATAACTAGTCGAAAGAGAAGAGTAGAATAGTGTTCCTTTAAAAGTACATATAAATGAAAAAAAAATGATAATACCTGATCGAAAAGAAAACGTTCAGGTTGTGTTTTGAAGCCTGATAATGTCATAGCGCATAGCTCCGGCAGGAACTCCGAACTTTGCTCAGCCGTGCGTGGTTAGCCACATTTTACCCCGAGCGATTTCAGAAGACGGCTCATATTTTTGCACGTACTGTTCTTACCACTCGCTTCTCACTGTACAGGTAGAAAGCGCGAAAGTGTCTGTCCAAACGCCGCGTTTCCTTATGCCGGCGTTTCGTTGAGTTACGCCAGATAGTGTCCGATCTGGCATAACTACTTCGTAACTAGCTTTACTTCGTAAAGCATTCCAGTTTCTTGCTATCGCATTCATCGCTTCGCGATACCGTGTTTTTTAAATGCGTAGCGCTTTACAAGCCCGGCTTATCGTTCATACATAGATTCCATGTGGCGTAATCACGCTCACAATCAAGAGGTGAATACAGACCTAATGCAAGCCTAGCAAAACTCCAAACGGGGTTAAAATTAACGAACAATGTCGAAAATAATATTTTTAACAGAAGTAACCGGGAAGAATCGCAATAAATAATTGACTTAAAATTGCTAAAAAAAACGCTTCGGGAACATGCTGCTGACACCCACGCCGTGCATGAGAGGGCGCAAAGTCCTCCACAAGCGCGCGATTGCTCCTACCACCGGCGCTTCTCCGGCGCCTTTCGTCGCTACATCTGAAGGGGCAAGAACCTGACGCAACTCGCTGCAGACGACATTTATCTCAACTGCCGTAAGAAGCGGGAAGTCGATAAAGCGCAGCAAAAAGTAGCCCGCATGTGGCGCACCGAGTTTGCGAATCTCCCTAACAAGGATTCTAAACCCTACATATGCTTGCCTAAAGGCAGTGACGCCATTGACAGTTTGGTAAACGGAGCATTGGGGAACTCTGCGATAGGGAATCGCTGGGTGACCGTGGTGTGCGAGGCGCTTCCTCGGGTTTCACAGTAGTAGAGTTGCAGTTAGCGCAGTTTTTAGAACTACACCAACTGATACCCAAGTTTTCTGTTCTTTTTTTTACAACGACAGCTGTTATGAGATCACGACGGGCCCTTTTTTGCGCCGTAGTTCGCCGACGCCGTCGCCGGTTACCCGTAACCGCTATCGGGCGAAATAAGAAAAAGAAATGAAAAACTTCCAGGAGAGATATGGACTCGAACCCGGGCCCTCTGTGTGGCAGCCGAGTATTCTTCCACAAAGCCACGTACTGCTTGAAACTCAATTGAAAATAGAGCCCCATGCAGGCTTCATGTCGGGGGAAGGAATCACGTTAACGTGCTCAATGTAGCGTTCTAGAAGAGTAAAAAAAATTGGGGACCCTTAACCTTCGCCTTTTAAGACTTGAACGCGATAGCGATATCCTGTCCCTAGTGCGTACTTCAATCACTTGTTTGGTCACTCGGGAACCACCTCAACAATGGTCGATCTTCAGCGACTCCAAGGCAGCCCTACAATCTGTGCTATCAGCAATGCTTCGAGGGCCATACGAACAGCTGGTATTTGAAATTCGATGTCTTCTTCATACAGCCCATGAGAAAGGGCACCACGTAACGTTTCAGTGGCTTCCAAGTCATTGCGGCGTCATAGGAAACGAACACGCCGATAATGCCGCTCGGGCAGCTCTTGAAGGCGCACAGGAAGACACCATACCACTTTCAAGGTCTGACGCGGCCAGCAGTCTTCGAAAGCTTGCACAGGGGATCACGCTATCTTTATGGCGCCCACCAAGCAATCAGACCAACCGGACAAACCGTCAACACCGCCTGTGCTCTTTGATGGATCTCTATATGCCAACAGGACTCCGCCGAAGTGATGACACACTACTTTATCGTATATGGTTAGGTGTGGCTTTCACGAAGTCTTATTCTTTTCGCATTGGGATGGCCGACGACGCTCTCTGCGATGCCTGTCGTTGCGAGGAGACGCTGCGCCACATCCTGTGTGACTGTCCGCTATATGATGTTCAGAGACAGTCACTGGCGTCCGTTCTAGCGGACCGTGACAATAGACAAATGTCTGTTGAATCTATTCTTGAATGTCGTTCACAGAGGACATCGCAGCTGAAGGTGGCCAAGGAACTACTGAAGTTTCTAAGAAAAACGAACTTGGACAAGCGGCTCTGACAGCGATGTCGCGTACCACACCAGCGTGATGGACTGTCAATGACTGCTTGTTTGTGTGTGTGCTGTGTTATGTGCTATCTTTCTCTCTCTTTCCACTCTTTCCCCTCCCTCTTTCAATCTCCCCCATCCCCTTCCCACGTGCAGGGTAGCAAACCGGTTATCCTGGACTGGTTAACCTCCCTGCCTTTCCTTCTCTACCATTTCTTCTCTAGTGCATAATATGTAATGGGCAGCATGCTTTTAAACCACGAGCGCGTGAAATGTTTTCAAACTTGCTATGTGCCCACTACGGGGTCTTAGGGAATACGCGCAGTAACGTGTGTGCCTTTTGTAATGATATTCACATGTTCTGACGCCCGATGGCAATGTACGCTTGTACCACGCAATACTGCTGCGATATTACATGTTTTATTGTGACGCCTGTATACAGGACGCGTGTGTTTGTAAAGCATGAAAGTTATTTTCACTGGATTTCCAAGCAGAAGTTATTTTTGCTGTATTTCCAAGCAGACGCGTGGCTGAGTGGTAGAACACCTGCTTGCCACGCAGACGGCCTGGGTTCGATCCTGACCCGTGCCCGGAAATTTTTATTATTTATTTTATTTGCATCTTTCTCGATTTTTCGGTCATGGACAAGATGATGGTTTTTCGCTCACAACCAACGACGCCGACGCCGGAATTTCTGCGAAACGAGCTCTTTACCGCTATCGCGTTAAAACAAGCAGGCGTCACACAATGGGCATTGTGCACCGATTGGATCGGTGAACGTTTCCAAACCATTACAAAATGCTCAGCCATAATAATTCATCGTCATCAGGCCTAGCATCAACAATGTGCACATAATGCCTTAGAGTTGTGTGGCGGGTGCCACGCTTCCCCAAAGAATGATGGATAATGGCATACTGGAAGCTACCCTACAACACAATAATTATGATTAATGCCGTAGTGTATACCTCGCAAGTATACTTGTATTAGTTAGCAAGAGATCGCGTTAGCATATGTAGTATAGCGTGGTAGGAGAGCAACGACTGCGCGTCACACAATGCGAATTAATAACTAGTGGGTCATTTAAAGCTATCAACCGATTACAAGGAGCTCATCCATAATTCTTCATCGACATAAGCCACCGCATCAACATAATGCCTTACAAATCTGTAGCGGGTACCTGCCTTCACCGCAGAATAACGAATAATGGCGTAGCGAGTGCTTCTCTTCACAAATATTGATGATTTATGGCGTAGTGGGTACCTCGCAAGCGCGCTTGTAGTAGTTGCCCCAAGAAAGTTTACGAGAGGCTCTAGAAAGGCCACCCTCCCAGCCTTCGCTGTGACTGTGCTGTACACTCTGCGCAGGCCTGACGGAATTTTTTTTATGTTTTAGCGGACTATAGTGATATATTGTGTAAAGGAAGCCAGCGGAAACACAAATACAGAAGAAAAGCAGGCGTAGGAGGATGAAACCTTACAAGGTTCTGGTGGTCTTGGTGGTGTAGGATACAACCGCAGGGATGTTTTCTTTGCCATTCAGGAATATATCATTGCGACTAAAAGAATATCTTGCTAACTTCTGCGGGCATTAAATATTTAACTTCTGATAAATGGCACTTCAAGTCAATGATTAATTAAATCGCGCATCAAAGAATTATACACTACGCTAAATATTGGGAGAATTCACCTACTACTCGGCCAATCCCCTTCAGTGGGTGTGTTCCGTGTGAGGAGGGCGAGAACAACAATTTGGTGGCGTGGGTCTCACGCTGGGGCGTCAGCCCACATCCCTTGACCCTGGCGGTGTTCCCAGCCCGTCGGAACTCCCCAGAGCTGTTCCTCTGGATCTGCGCTAAACAGTACGGTCTCGCACTGTTCATGTTTAGCTAAAATGAACACCAGCGCTGTCCCAGAAGTAAAATTTTTGTGGAACGTTCGCACAGTATAAATGTAGATACAAAAAAGAACAAAAACCGTGTTCTCTCTGGTTTCTTTTCCGCCATGAACCAAATACAACCAATTCAATTTGGTGTCTTAATAGAGTGGCATACTTCAATATTGAGCTAATGGAAGCCGACGCTGAGGAAGCCGAGTTCTAGCGCGTGCATCCTTTAGTTTCGTTCCACGACATCACGCAGCATTACAAGCTAACCCTCGCAAAAGTCACTACCTAGAGAGATGGAGAGATCACTTTGCGCTCTAAAGGTCAACAGATTACCACACCCAACTAGAAATGACCTACTAGCCCCGACACAAATCTCTCCGCAATGCCGCTTCCTCCCGGGACACGTGTTCGTTCAGCGTATAATTGAGTCTACAGAAAATACCCATGAAAGCACCTCGAACCATATCACACCAACGATCCTTGGGAAAAGAGCATTGGGCAGATGAAACCTCGACGATCAGCTAAGGCTGGTTGTGAGGGCCCAGAACCCGGCCTGAGTTCAAGGTGTCCTGGACTAGGGACGCCTCTCCTGAGCTATCTTAAATAAAGACGTCTATTCTCTCTCTCCACGGGCATCACATTAGTAAAGCTTTGAATGAGAATAACAATGCGTAAAAGGGAATAAAGTTGGACCTCTGAGAGTCATGATGGCAATCGGAGTTTCAAGGTGAGCGCTAAATTGGCACGGGTGGTGGAAACGTGACGTTCGCGTGTGTTAGGTGTAGATGGGGTTGCCACATTTCGATAAAAGACGGTGGCCACAAAGAACGCAAAATAATGATTGACAATACCGTGAAGCTTGGGAGATGTTGACTAGTAGATAGCGACAGACCGGTGAATGATATCGCGTCTCTAAAGCTGCTTGTGAGAAAGAATAGAAGCTGTCGCAGCCAAAGCAAGTACACTGACGCCTAACCTTATTGCACGACGTTCTATTACCTTAATGCTGGCCCGTTTGTCCGCATTTTCTGCGTTGCAAGCCACCGTCAACTTAAGTAATAGTAGACCTTCCGTTGGTGCAGGCCGCTGGCCTCACGCGGCAAAGTACTCATTAAAAGGTATAACACTCCTTCGGTCGATTATATTAATCACGCGACGGGCGATCGCGGAACAGGTTATCCGATATTTCACAGTAATGCAACACAAGTGTATCAGTCAGGAAGCTGTGCAAGGGTAGCTGATACTGTAGCGGATATTTCGGGGAAAAGATCGGCTGAGCTCGTCATGAAATGCGTACATCATATCAACATCCGCCTATCTAATAAAACAGGCCGTCTACAAAGCGAAGTGAAATTAACTGCGAAGTGGCAGATGGCAAGTTGACGTGCTAGGACAACAAAAATTGTGAGCGTAAACAAGCTTATAAAACAGTCGGCCGAAGCAAAGCATCAGCGATGGATGTTTGCTATTGTACAACTACACTCTAAGAAAAAAAAAGAGTATGCCTCACTCTTTTCGGAAAGTTCTGACTTGCCACGTATACAACTCTCTTTGAAGAGACACGGTGACTCTCTTGGTGGGTCAGAGTCGGCGCGCTCAGGAGAGTCCCCGGACCCTCTTAAGAGGAGTGGGAGGACTCTTATGCGAAGGATCACACTACCACTTCTGAGGGAGTCAGAGGACTCTTGCCGGTGACGCTCCTACGCGGGTCAGTTGACACCCACCGAAGCGTCAAGCGACTCTACGGCTATTTTAAGCTACTTTTGCGCGACTACTGCTGGAAATAGTGAAGTATTCATCGTAAGCAACTCCATTAATACTTGCCGTTGTGCCCAGCGACTGCAAGAAAAGGATAGTTCAATTTTAGCATTATTTTAATAAAACTCCTCAAAACACACCATTTCCAGTAAAGTTGAAGCAGTTGAGGTATTCCTCATTTACATGCTTGTATGAGTATAACCAACCCAAAATGTGTGACTGTGATGTGCATAGTGTCATGTCGTGCAAAATAAACAGCAGATATCGGTATCATGTTTCCATATTTATTCCTTATGATTAAGAATCAAAAAGTCGTGAAGGCTGGAGGAATCAGACTTGTGACTTGCTATGTTGTCGCTCCTCTTCAGCGTGAGCAGCCATGAAAAATGGTACCTGAAAAGAAGAACGTGATATCATAATGAGAAAACGGAATCATTGTAAGAGTTTGCAATAGCTACACAATAAGTGATTTACACAGACATAATGAAGGCTCACAACAAAACAACAAATGCAAAGAGGCATGGTAAGGAACCGTGTTTTTTGCCATTATCCGTGTAAAACAACTTTCATATAGTAGCTTTTCTAAGATGTCACTTGGTGACAAACTTGCAGCACAAGATGATGTGAGCTTTTTTTTTTAAACAACAAAGGCAATCGTTTTAGGCTCCTTTGCGTGGGTGCCACTCACCTCTTTTCCTACGTCGTCTTGTCCAACCAAAGGAAATGTAGGGCCGAGTGCCTCGTTGACATTACGAACGCCGCTGTTGATTTTCCTATCACCAGTGGTGAAGCGCCAGACCATAGCGACACCTTCGTTGCCCCGAGTGTGGCTGTCAAAAGGAGTGAAGAGGCTGGAGAATCGATCCGGTATTCTGGGAATAACCAACACACAAACACACAGACTGATTAGTTTTATTTAAACCACCCTTTGTTCAACACACCGTTACTGTACACACATGTGACACGAGTGTTTCGTTTTAAATAATTTCGTAACGAAAACAAATTTTCACGTAATAGAAGGCGGGAACCAGCGTTTCGCGATAGGCACTGGTTATGCACGAATGAAAGCCCTCCTTTTCTGATAAATCGCTTCAAAAAGTGCTTCCAGAATAAGACCGGATTTGCGCCGGCATATTGCCACAACCAAGCGCATCCTCCGGCACTCAGGGACACGCCGTGAGCGGTTACTGACAGCGTGTTCTACAAACGTAACCCATTCTTAAATACTCAGTTGTACGAGCGCCCGAACGACAGCAACGCGCGCGGACGCAGTCTACGTCGACATGAGACATGGCATATGTTAGAATTACCTCACATAGCTCCCACTGTCACGTATATTCACTCGATTCTGTTGTAAAGCCGAACGTCATTATATGCAGTGCGTCTCTGTGCACAGACTTTTTTTTTTTCACGTTTCCACGCGTGGAAGCACGCTGCACACTCGAGTATCGATGGATATGTTATTATGACGTTGGCTAAAGCGCATCTCAAAACCATATCAAGCACTTTCAGCAGTTCAGACACAATGTGCGATCAGAAAGTAATCGCCCTTGATAAGTGATTGAATCACTCCTTTTATGAGCCATGCAATCACTTACACAACAACGCGCATAGCGGTCTCAACTCGTTAAGTGACTGTATTAATTGAACATCCTGCAACAGCATCGCGGACGCAGGCACTGTTGGATATGGCTGGCAGCCTACTTCCGCAGAGCTGCTGCAGACGCCCAGCTTAAGCTGTATAATTAGTACCTACGAAAGCAGTGCACTCACCGTTAAAAGGAGCACGTAGTCCGTATCCGCAACTTCAAGAATATTCCTCACTACAAGCGTCACTTCGAGCACGGAGCCTGGCGTGACCGCCACTGCAAATACGCATGTTCACTCGAACTCAAAACTACAAGACGCGCCACCAGCGCAACGCATTCCAAAAGGCGGAGGAGAAGAGAGAGCAGGCGGAAGGGCGGAGGCAGGCGGAGGCGCCGCGCGGCTGGCCTGGCGCGCAGGCGGCGCAGGCTCCCTGGCGCCAGTGCGAGAGCGTGTACCCATCCCAACGGCGCCGAGCGGCAAACGGGCGACATGTATGGCGTATACGACGGCGCCTTGATAACGGAAGCCAATCGAAACGCGCTTCACGAGAGTTCTGTAACTCCTCTCGAATTGCCAACTCTCTTTCTCTGCGTCTACCATCCAAAAGGGGTCAAGTGAATACCCGAAGAGAATCATGGCTTCGTAATCCTCTTTTGACTCTCTTTTTTTCTTAGAGTGTATACACCCACTGCAATCGCGCAAGTTGGATCACTGCAGCTAATGTCTCTCTCTTTTTTTTTCTTTTTCAGAGAATGCGCCTTATGGTGTACGTGTGAACGCTGTCAAGTAAGAGCGCCATGAAACTTGGGAATTCGTTTACCTTCTTGAATCGTCTCCTCTGTGAGACATTGATGCGTGCTATAAATAAGCGCATGAATTTTATAAAATGTACGCCCGAACAGTTAGTTCAGTCATTCTCGAGATGCTTTTGAGAGAGTACGGCTGGTCAGCTCCCGAACTCTGCTGGCGCGAGAGAAGCCGGATGACCGTAGGCGTGCGCAGGGTTCCCCTTCAGGGGGGGGGGGGGGGGGGCGAAGGCTCGTCGCAGCGCCCCCTTCCCTATTAAGTCAATGTATGGGGCAGACTTAGCACCCCCCCCCCCCCCTTCTTAGGTGACTATGGGGGGGCGGCCGCCCCCTATGCCCCCCCTCGTGCGCATGCCTATGCGGATGACCGATATAGTTGGAGAGCTGCACGAGAATGGAAAATTTTGTGCGTGCTCTTACCTGAAGCATCTAGAAAGTAACATCTAGTACGTAACATCGAGTTACGTAAAACCTAGATACGTAACATCTCGTAACGTGACTGAAGATCACTTAACATTTAGTCACGTAAATAAAATCTCGCAGCATCACATAATAGCCAGTCGCGTGGCATATTCCCACCATAAAACACGTAACAGATACTCACGTGACATGTTTCCGCCAGAAACCGCGTAACGGATAGTCACGTGACTGAAACCACATCTAACAGGTAGTCACGTGACATGTATAACCAAGTTTAGCCATACTTAGCAGTGCTAGCAAAAACTTGGCATCTCTTGCTGAAGCTTGGCGTTACGAGCAAAACTTAGCTAGGTCGAACGCTAGCTCCTAGGGCAGCAGCGATTTTTTTTTTCGTTTGTCGCATTACTTGCAACTTCAAAGGCTATGCGCGTCATTGCAGATTCTCGAAGTGGTACGGCTCTTGCAGGAATGAACTGACACGCATTGTTTGTTTGTAAATGCAGCCCTGGTATGATCGTGACGGCTATAGTAAAAGACCCAGCAGTGAGCATGGAGCAGCACGCAGAGGTACGTACATTAAGGAGCAGTTTTTGTAAATATTCGTCGACAGTATCAAATTGATCGTATAACGCTTAGAGATCTTCTGCGCTTCTGTAGCACGTATCTGAAAACTTGCCTCTCGAGTTAGCCCGCACTTTTTATTATCGCAGACTGGTGCTGTTTCTTTAACACGAAAATGTGTTATGCCGGGGTTCACCAAGACTTCAGTGACGTATGTCTGTCACGGAAATGTCGTCAATAAAATGTACATGGTCAGATGTCAAAGAAAAAAAAAGTTCCCCGAATAGGCATCGAACCAACGACCTCTCGGTCCGCAGCAACAAATGTCGAACACGCTATCCACTGCGCCAAGGCCACAGACTCTAGCGGCTTTACAAACGCACCTTTTATATCTCACACTTAGCTTCTGGCAGTCCAAGGGGGTCGATTCCACGAAAGATAAAAAAAACGTGGTATACTTGATGTCCCCGATTTTCCTGTAAAATTTGTATATTATGACCGCATGACCGAATAGCGCGAAATCACAATTTGTTTTCAAATACAAATATTTTTGAACCAAGGAAACATCCACAAGCGTCGCCGGGTGACGACGGCTATTTTATGAAGAGTGCGTTTTCGTAAATGCACGATCATGCTAACAGCCGCGCAAGTTATATATCACAAATATCTTTCTGCGTAGCACAGATAGAAGTAAAGGATAAATAGCTCATATGATGTTCTTTAATTCTGGGCAACTTCTGTATTTTTAAAAATTCTCGGAAAGCACTGTGTTTTTGAAACTCGCTCGTTTTTGGGGCGTAATTTCTGCTTCTGTGAACGCCGTAACTTGTTCATATTTACAGCATTGATAGGCCTTTTATGTGAATAGTTATCATCTGCATATGTATTTGTCTAATAATTTTTAAAGTAATGAATTTTGTAGCTCGAAACGTCAATAAAACAAAGCTGTTGGTCAATTTAAAAATTTATAATAGAAAAAACCTCATTCTAAATTTTGCTCGAAATTATTCCACTTGTTCTCAGAGGACTGCAGGATGATATTATACAAAAACATGTTGCATCATTTTCATCAAAACAAACTTAGGAAATTTTCAAACATTGTGTTTTCAGGGTGTGTTCGCTACTGCGTAAATGACATCTTTTATGGCAAGAAAATACAATAGCACGGTTTTTTTCTTCTGTGAGTTTGCGAAATAACAATAATGAGGCATTTTCGGGGAGTGGCAAGTGTTCTGTAAGAAAACGAATACTTGAATGAAATGCATTTGAATATACATCTTAACGCTTTTTCGCAAAAACGCACTTTATGGGGTGCATAAACGTCAGTCAGCACGCTCCCATGTTTAAATGCATATATATTTACCCTATAAAGTGTACGGAGGGATGACCGCCACCGTAGCTCAGTGGTAGAGCATCGGACGCGTTATTCGAAGGTCGCAGGTTCGGTCCCTGCCCGTGGCAAGTTATCTTTTCGCCCACTTTTCTTTCTTCACATTTACATCACATATACTTCTAATAAGATCCCCTATACTTTCCTTGGCATCATGGTCTGTTAGTTCTCATTATTATTGTGTTTATCAAAGCAAATGAGCCCTTAAATTTACACTTCCTGAAAACAGCGTCTTGTGCGAATGAGTGCGCGGATGCCAAAAGATGTCTTCTTGATTACAGAATTTACGTGAATGTTACATTTAGGTTGAGGATCTAACGTGACGCCTAGAAAAGTAATGAACTTTGATGGGGAAATGACGCAGTTATTGACGTATATTTCTGGTGGTATTGTAACGCTTTTTTGTTTGTTTAGACGAGTGAAATAACATAACAGTTGTTTTAACAATGTTAATTTTCAACAAGTTATTCTTGTTCCATGATACAAGGTTCGCGACATCGGCGTTTATTGTGCTATTATTAAGGTCTTGATGTTAAGGTCTTGATGGCAATTGTGAAGTTATGGCAAAAAAAAAGCCCTTACTGAATCTCTGCAGCTGCTAGGGCCATGCCACAGGTAGATCCATTGACATTCAAAAATTGAACGGGTGACAACGTCGACAAATTTGCAGTGCAGCCTAACCTGGAGGAAAACTGCCAGACCAGTTTTAAATAAAGTTTATTCACTCACTCACTCACTCACTCACTCACTCACTCCTCACTCACTCCACTCCACTCACTCACTCACTCACTCACCTCACTCACTCACTCACTCACTCCACACTCACTCACTCACCCACTCACTCACTCACTCACTCACTCACTCACTACTCACTCACTCACTCACTCACTCACTCACTCACTCACAAGAGAGACTCGACAGACGAAGCGCAGCGCAGCGAACTTCAATTTGTTGAAGGAAACAAAAGATTACAAAGAAATAGCATCAAAGACATCACAAAATGATTGCCTCATCATCCGTTAGTGTCATGCGCGAGACAAGAACACAAGTCATTTTTAAGCAGAACCAACAGATGCGACGCATACAAATCAGGAGCCCAATCTGGCAATCTCTTTGGCTTCCAATCTCTCTCGCTTTGGCTGGGACCCACCGCTCGGCACTGGTCCAAAAGAGGCGCTATCACGAATTTCACACGTGCTGCATTCAATGGCTAAGTGGCCACTGCTTATCTGGCGAACGTTAATATTTGTTCGCGCAGTCGCTCGTTCACACACCTGCCGGTTTGCCCGACGTAGTGTTTTCCACACGTAAGGGGAAATTTGTACATCACACATTCCGCACATATGCTGTAACACGTGCGGTGCTTAACTTGGCACCCTTGGTGTCGCTTCTCGAGCGACGTGGCTTTGGAGGCTAGGCGAGAGAACTTCTGAGCACTGAATGGCACGCGCACATCGACGCGTTCGGCAACTGTTTGAGGCCACGCGTCACACCGTGGATGTTCGGTAGAATGGCTTTTTTAAATGCGAAGCATTTCTTAGCGAAGTTCGGCGACTTTGAGCGTATCTATCAGTGTTGTATGGAACGGCGTTCCAAGGAACGACGTTCCAGAAACTAGTTCCTTTTGGCAGGAACGGAGGAATGCCACCGTTACATTCAGGATCGGTGGAACGGTAACGGTAACTCGTTACGTTTAAGCAGGAACGGTAGAGGGAACGGTGTTCCTTCTGTAGACGTTCCACGGCATTCAACAGGCGCACGCACGCAGCACATCATGCAGAACAGGGCGGACGGGCGACCGTGTGAGGCGCGAAAATGTAGCGCTCGCCCATCATATGACTACGACGCATCCTGGTTTTTACTTCAAGGCGCTCGCCGGGGGGCGTAGAAAAGCGAAAGACGCCGAGACTGACCACGTGCGGGAGGAACAGTTTTTTTTTCTTACAGCTGAGATGGGCTCGAGGTTTCCATGTGTCGTAAAAAGAAAATTATCATCATCATGAACCGGCACGCACTCTCTTCGTCATCGCCATTCTCTTATGCTTCTCTCACAGATCACGGGCGCTGATTTATACGGCGTGGGATGCCATAACTATGATAGGGTGAGAGAACGAGTGCAGAGAGAGCGAAACGAAGGGATATAAAGAAAGAGATAAATTCTTGGCTACAAAATGTTTTCGGCGAGGCGACATTCCATACCACCTATCCACGATCTGAAGGCGAGCGTCGTAACCACTCATCTATCTAGATTTTTTTTCTTTCATGGTAATTATTCAACATAGGCATGACACTTTGAAGCAATTAAACACAGACAGGGAACTGATATGTTCATTTTGCTCGTATCGCGACCCAACGACGAACACATAGTACTGAAGAATTCGCATTCATCTCTAGAGCGAATGCATCAAAGAACTGCCATTTCCCATTATACACTAGAACGGTTGTAAGGATAAACACCTCACCAATGCAATATACCATGCTGGCTGACCTTCCATTTGCTCGTATACATCTCTTAGCTGAGTGAACATATACTAATGAAGTAAGATTTTGAGGAAATTGTTGGCTGTGCGTTTTTCTGGAACATGCGCGCACGCTAGAAGTGTATATCCTTGTATAGTACAGTATATCAAAGGGGTTGGAAGGAGAAGTGATGGTGAAGAGGAGGGAAAGAAGGAGAGGAAGACGAGTATAGAGAGACAGAGTAAAAGAAAAAAGATAGAAGGCGAGCGAACGTGCACAGAGAGAGAGAGAGAGCAATATAAAGAGAGAGAAGAAAAAAAATTACACCATCTCCCGCTAAAGGGAACCATGTGTAGATGTGAAGCAGCGGGCGCTAACGCTTACACTGGCGGCGGCGTTGACGCTGGCGCTCATCGCAGCGTTGCGCAGGAGAGAAAACTGGGGAGGCGCAAAGCAGGCAGTGATGGAGCAGTGTTTCCTACTGGAACATGCCAATCGCTGCTAATGGGCAATGAGAGACAGAAGACTCCGACTGGACACAGAGACCCGCACTCCGCTTTTAGTTAACGCGCACGCTGCGAATTTTTATTGTTCAACAAGGCACAGGAGTAAATCTACCACCGGCACCACCTTGGAGGTCAATATCCATTGCCATATATACGGGGTGGCCAGTGAACGGTTGTGCAGCGCGAGCAGTCGGTTTTTTCAACCAAGAAAACTCGCTAGCAGACGCTGCGTGCGTCGGCGTCGCGAGGCGAGAGAGGGGGGAGCGTAGGAGAGGAGAGAGAGGGGGGTGACACGCATGCGCAGTGGGAGTCTGAACGCCGTGGGCAGGGATGCGTAGAGAAGAGAGGGGGGAGTGTAGGAGAGGAGAGAGAGGGGGGGGACGCGCATGCGCAGTGGGAGTGTAGACGCCGCGGGCAGGGATGCCTAGAGGAGAGAGGGGGAGGTGTAAGAGGGGAGAGAGGAGGGGAGGCGCATGCGCAGTGAGGGAGTGGTTGCCGCGGGGAGGGATGCCTAGAGAAGAGAGAGGGGGAGAGGAGGTTTTTTTATTTTTATTTTTTTAAAGGGTTTGCGCATGCGCAGTAAGGGTGGGCACGCGGCACACCACCACCACCACCACCGGATTAAGCTTCGCCATAAGATGCTTCACATCTAATATATATAACGAAAGGCAAGAAAGAAAGCAAGAGATAGAAAGACAGAGGACGAAATATACAGAAATTTGTTCGCCGACTGTGAACCAGGGACTTTCCTAAAGGCGCAAATGTGTATCCTGAACGCTATTTTCTGCTCACACTGAAATATTGAATAAGTACTCATTAAACCGAGAACTCAACGGTCCCTGGCTGCCCTCAGCCCGTCAAGCCCACGCAACCGCAGCAACCACACAACCCCCCTTAACACTCGCACCACGCAAGAAGACACGCCTTCCCTCCTTCTCCCCAGCTGGGCCGTCAAAGAAATTGCACCTCGACACCTCCGCTGTCACTTCCCCTTGAGGAAGGAACCGAGTTGGTTCCGAAACGTCTGGAATAAACCCATTTTTTGATTGGAGCATTAAGTGTTGTCCCTTTTGATGCGATTTGCTGTCCAAGAAATTGAATTATATTGGCGCATTGGTGGAGAGTTTCTATCTGAATATGTGAAGTTCAGTATCCGGACTGCGCCTTTGAAGACCGACGTTGAAAAGTGCCACATGTGTTGGACTTGAGATAGACGAGCACGAAAGCTGCAGTTGCATGTATTTAGTAAAGCTGATGGTCTCGAAAAAAATTTGTCTAGGAAGTGTTTATTTAGATTGCTTTACCTATGTATAACCTGCTGTCGGCAATGTTACATTGGTTTGATATATGTAGCGCAATGGGAGCTTTAAATTGCTCACTTTATTTGCCTCAGTATTATCCGATACTATATATTTATTAAAAACTCAGATGTAACGTTAATGTAACGACACGTTCCAATTTCGGAAATGTAACTGTAACGAGTTCCTTTTGCATTTGAGGAACTTGTAACGGGAACTCGTTCCGAAATTGGGAAGGAACGAGGAACGAGCTTTCGTTCCTGTTTTAGAGGAACATGTACAACACTGGTATCTATCTATCTATCTATCTATCTATCTATCTATCTATCTATCTATCTATCTATCTATCTATCTATCTATCTATCTATCTATCTATCTATCTATCTATCTATCTAGCCGCCTACGACTTTTGTGCTCTCCCGGCCGTATCGTTAATGGGATTTATACCAAATTTGGTATGGCATAACATGACTCTATGACGAACGTAAATGGCTGGTCATATCATGAAAATCATGACTAACTTGTCATGAAAAGTATGATTTACATGCCCCGCTCATGGTGCGCTCGCGGCCTTTTCGTTAGCTTGATATACACCAAATTTGGGATTGAGTGACGTGACTGTATGACGAACATAAATGACAAGTGGTAATATGAAAATCATGACTTGTCAAGTACGACATGACTTGCATGCCACGCTCATGGCGTGCTCGCGGCCGTTTCGTTAGCTTGATATACACCAAACTTTGGTATTGAGTGACGTGACTGTATGACGAACAGAAATGACAAGTGGTAATATGAAAATCGTGCCATGTCATTAGCGACATGACTTGCATGCCACGCTCATGGCGTGCTCGCGGCCGTTTCGTTAGCTTGAGATACACCAAATTTGGTATTGAGTGACATCACTGTATGACGAACATAAATGACAAGTGGTAATATGAAAATCATGACATGTCATGAGCGACATGACTTGCATTCCACGCTCATGGCGCGCTCGCGGCCGTTTCGTTAGCTTGATATACACCAAATTCGGTATTGAGTGACGTGACTGTATGACGAACATAAATGACAAGTGGTAATATGGAAAATCATGACATTGTCATGAGCGACATGACTTGCATTCGACGCTCACGGAGCGCTCGCGGCCGTTTCGTTAGCTTGATATACACCAAACTTGGTACGAGTGACGTGACTGTATGACGAACATAAATGACAAGTGGTAATATGGAAATCATGACATGTCATGAGCGACATGACTTGCATTCCACGCTCATGGCGCGCTCGCGGCCGTTTCGTTAGCTTGATATACACCAAATTTGGTATTGAGTGACATGACTGTATAACGAACATAAGTGGCAGGTGGTAACATGAAAATCTTGGCATGCGTGTCATCTACAACGCCATTTACATGCCACGCTCATGGTGCGCTTGCGTCCAGTTCGCTAGCTTGATATACACCAAAATTGGTATTGCGCGACGTGACTCTATGACGAACATAAATGACAGGTCCTAACATGTCAAACGTGACATGCAAATTATGTAAAGCAGGATTTGCTCCTTCCTGGCTGCTTCGCATTACATCGATTCCCACAGTGCGTGGGATCTGCCGGCTTTTTTCTTCTCAACGCAGCATTCCTGCTTCTTTGCTGATTCGACGTTCCTGGGACTTCGTGTTTTTTCCGAGCGGTGTCAGCAACAGACACCATCATGTGTCTACGCTTACGAGCGCTTTTTTTTATTGCGATAGCAATTATATGGACAGTCTCGACGGGTTTTTGCCGTCGCCGTTGCCGTTGCCGTCGCCGTCATGTCGCGTATGAAGTCCAAATTGATAAGAACCCTCTGCGCATCGTACGTTCTACCAGCGGGTAATAGCGGGCGAGCGGGATCGGTGAACGCGGATGAAGCGGCGATCAAACGAGCCGGCATCTGCGTCGCTCCGAGGGGCATGCGATAAGATCCCCCCCAACTGTTCAACCGGCCCCGCCCGTCGTTCGCGAGCGTGAAAAGACGCGAGCGGGGGTGGGGGGGGTCCCTCGAGCGACCTTCGATTTTACGACCGCGGTCGTCCCGGGCTCGCGCGTTATCTCCCCATCTCGGCAGCCGACAGCGGGCGGCCGGTGTACCCTTCTACGTGCTGCGCTCTCAACGCGAAGAGAATTCTCTTAAACAAGCGTTTTCTAGAGTTGCGTGACATCGGATCCAAAAGACTTAGCTGCCAGCCTCACTTCGTATAACATTACAATTTGTTGCTATCGCATTCATTGCTTCACCCTTGCGGTGAAACTGTGACTTTTTATTAAATATATATAAGGAGAGGTTGGTGCCAATGCGTGTCGCCGGCTATTCCTCTGCTCTTGCACAGCAGTTGTCGTCGAATAGTAAAAAACAAACACAAGGCTATACAAAGACACATAGTACAACACTCACGCAATGAGTCCAAGTTACTCACTACAAAAATCTGTCCACGCTACACAAAAGTTTACAGAACACAAGTAATCACGGAATTGAAATGTCCATACAAAACATGAAAGTTCACTAAAATCTTGTCAAAGCCGATGATGATTTTTGGGAGCAGTCTATCAAATGTTACACTGTAACTGCAACAATTAGGTTTTCACAAATAAATATTTGCCAAAATTAAAACACAAGAATATTGTACCGAAACATACTGGTTAACAATAACGCGAACACTTTTTTTTGTGATTTAGTACTTTTGTCATATTTCTCGCAGTCGACTTGTAGCGTGAACGAGTCATCTATGGAATGCGCGCACGAGGTTTTGGAAGAATTGGTACTGCAGAGCTTAACGATTCCCCTCTTCGCCAATTTTGACTGCGCCGAGTGGTACGACAGTGGTACGTGTCTTCTCTTGCGTCCGCGTCTCTTCTGCGCTTCAAATTCATCGGCATGCACAATCATCTTTCCCGAAGAATTGCATTCCTGAGTGTGACAGTAGACACGCATGGGTCTAGTTCATTATTGTTGGGTCGATATTGCGAAAGCTCAGTTGGTGCATGAGTACTAAGTGGTTAACTTTACGCGCTACCTTATGAAAATTCAGAACTACAGGCAATCAACCAGAAGTATGATCTGGTGATGTATATGCAACTTTCAGTGAAAGTTGGAGACTGTGTTTGACAGGATAACAGCTTGGACAGCTGGAGTCATAACTGAGAAAAAAAGATTATAAGGAACAATCAAACAGAGGTGAAATTGACGTATTTCGCTACTGATGAGAAAAAAACAGTAATAACAGAAACTACTCCGTAATTAAATACACAGTGAGTGGCACCCCATTTGTGAAATGGTACAATGTTTCGTAACAGTTTAAGGAATCACCAGCAACAGTTCTTCTTTATCGTTGCTGCTTAGTCGTTCAATTGTGTCATTTCTGCCGTCTTGTTTGCAGCATTATCTACCTCTCAAATTTTTATACCGCCATTACTTGACATCTTTATGTGTAGTGTTGAGCAAGGCGTTTCCTTCTGGCAAAGTGCGCACAGCTTGACTTTTTGCTTTGTGTATAAGTTGCAAACGTTCCCTGCTACATAGCGATGATATCTTCCCTTATATTAACTCCCACATATTGTGGAATAAGCATATATCATTATGGTATTTTTATCTGCATGCAAAGCTTCTGCAAGGACGGTCTGTGTGAACAACAAGTTATTATTGTGTTCGAAGTTCAGAAAACGAAACAATATATTAGCATACTAACGGAAAACATTTGTAAGTTGCCAACGAAACATTGTGAATTTACAGAATGGACACTCATGTATGGCACCCTACTGTTGAAATGAACCCTTTAAAAGACATAAATGAATTAAAATTTGAAAGCAATTAAACCGAAGTAACGAGATTAGGTGACCTTGCGTGCCACGCAGTCCCATTACAAAGAATCTTCGAACTATTGCCGCTTCAGGGTTAGCGTTTCGGTCCAGTTTTATGAAATACACCTGGATAATGTTTCAATGAACCATAGAAAACAAAAACTTACGTTGTGTAACAAGGATGAAAATTAAGTGGTGAAACGGTACGAAGCGCATTACGCATATCCGGAAGATTTAGCTTTTGCCATAGTGGGCTCGCAGAAAGGTGACTTGCCACTATTTTTGTTTGTTATTTTATTAAATATACATCATTATAGCCTTTAGCGTAACACGAAACGTAGCATTTCAACCTTCATTGAATCGTAGGGCTACCAGAGACTGGAACGATTTGACACACGATGCTGCTGCCACGACTGTTGGAATGTCCGGACAATCTGCGAACTTCAATATCACCATACCTGCTTTTTGTATACTCACACGCCATAACTAATGGCAAATCAAACTTCACAGAAAAAAGTATTCTTGAAACAGCCGAATTCCGTCCTCAACAAATGTCGACGGTGCTGAGACTCGTCGCTGCCTCACGCTAAGGCTTCGCTGATGACGTTCACTAAGTAAAATGATGCGAAGTTCTTTTTTTGCTTGTGTCTGAGTATAAGTCGTCGGGGCCGGCTCGCAGCTCTACAAAGGAGGAGTCAGAGTTCGCTGAATAGACCACGATGCAGTTGCGGTGATGCTTTCCATTTCGCATGCTCGAAGTGCTGCCATTCGAGACACTCCTGTGAATACAGCAGTTAACCTAGTAAGCAAAAGGAACCTTCTGTTTGACAGCCCCACTTAGTAATAAAACTTAAATTTGTAGATGCCATTCTCGAGCTAATAGCTGACGCAATGTATACTCAAAGCCAATTATGCTGTGGCAAGGCACATGAGAGACACCAGTGCGTTCCTTGTAGGCGCTAGACATGCCGTGTTGCCTGATAGATAAGGAACTGCGTTCAAGTGCACTTGCTGGTTTCGATGCGAGGCGCAGCTGCACCTCTCTAAGAAGCAGATGTAAAGTTCTGGATTCGTTAAACTGCCAAGAAACTTCTGTTTTTCTCAGTCCAGGTGAAATATTCTACTTTCACCTGTGCAGATGATACAGAAAATGACCGGGCCGGCGCACGCACTCGGACGTGTCGGGAAGCCCGAAGAGGTGGCACGCTGCATTGCCTTTCTGGCATCCGACGATGCCTCCTTCGTCACGGGCATTACCATGCCTGTCGACGGCGGCATGCTTCTGGTCAACATGTTTCCAAGTGTCCAGCAGGTGTTGACAGCCGAGAAAGCTGCTTGACGGGCTACGCACGAAGACTTCAGCGACGATACCGGCTGTTTGAGGCAACAGAGGGGCACGTACACTTCCTTAAGCCACAGACGCTGTTTATATCACAATAAAACCAGTCCACTATTTTTTGTTTCTGAAGAAATCTGCGCTAGCTCTATATGGGCCGAATCACGAGGGACTAAAGGGGCAATATTAGATAGCGCTGGTAAAACAAGAAAGCGGATATTCAAGCTACAAAACACCACTTTTCATCTGCTCAAATAAGGGCATCCAAAGCGACCGTCTGATACCGCATATGAATTTTCGTTGGCTACATCATGTGGAGCATTGACTGCGCTAGCAGTATTTTCTTTGGCTGAATGTCGCAGCGCGAAACTTTTTTTGCCCAGTATAGGGCTGCTTGCAACATTGGTGTCGCCGTGGTGGGGTTTAGGGGGGGGGGGGGGGTCCAATTCCAATTTAAATTCTCACATTTGTATGTGCGCGCACACACGCACACATACGTGCACACTCACGAACACACGAAAAAGAGGTTCAGACCTCCCCGTTAAATTTCCTGCTACGCGCCTTCCTTGCTGGATTTAGGTTGATTCATCAGTTACTTCATCTTTTAGATTATCACCTAGGTAATGATAACAGGTTTGAGCACAGTATCATTTTTTACCATTGCTGCCAATTTAGCATGCCTTTCTCAGAAGTGGTTGTGCACGTTTTGCTATGCTTCGACAGCTGTGTCCGCCGCGGTGCATCAGTGGTTATGGTGCTCGGCTGCTGAACCGAAGGCCGCTGGTTCGATCCCGGCAGCGGTCACATTTTCATGGAGGAGATATGCTGGAGGCCCGTGTACTGTGCGATATCGTTGCACGTTAGAGAACACCAGATGGGAGAAATTTCTGGAGCCCTCCACTACGGCGTCTCTCATAATGATATCGTGGTTTAGGGACGCACCACCCCAGATATTATTACTAGCGGACAGCTGTCACGAGGGACACAGCGGTTTTATTTCCCAAGCGCCTGTACTTTTGCTCAAGGGCCGCATTTACAAGATAAATAATGTATATGCGAGGTAGGTTCGCTTTCACTTTTATTGCTAGTGTGGCTTGCCTTGCTTTAATTATCATATATATATATATATATGCGAAGCCATGCTTTCAATCGCTTTTCGATGGCTTTCGCTCACCTATTGTGGGACGCAACTTTAGAAGTACGGGACATTTCCTCCTCAAAGGCGGGTGCAAACAAGCCTGCATTTGTGAACGCGCGTTCCAGATTGACGGCATGAGATGGACGGCTGGTGTTCCCGCTTTCGGGGAACATTGCCTCGTGCAGCAGCTGGACTATTTGTTTAGTCGCGGAAGCGATAAACCGAGTCACGCGAGTCGCCGCATTTTACAGCGAAAGCTGATATGAGATCAGAACAACGGCCTGTTTTGGCGCCGTAGTTGTCCGCCGCCGCCGCCGGTATCCGTAACCGATATCCCAGAAAATAGGAAAAAAAAAACGACCTAATACATAAAACTATTTATCGACGATTACTATACTGCCTAATGCTAATTCTGAACACTGCTTCGTGTTGGGGCAAAGCCAACTATGTTTGAAGTTTTGGCTTTCCGCATGGAATCGGCTACGTCATAAATCATATTTTTTGTGAAGTAGGACAGCATCTAGTACGCCAGTATTCGTCTTTCTGCGGATAAGCGAGGTACGTGCTACACATCTGTAAGGTATTATGTGCACTTTTTTGATGCTGCATGTGGCTGATGACGATGAAGAATTATGGCTGAGCACCTCGCAGTGGGCAGGAAGCATTGACGAATAAACTTTTGTATTAAGTCAGCGCTCTTGTATGTGTCTTTCTCTGCCTGGTCTTTCGCCTTTCGCGCTGTTTCCCTCTAATATATCAAGGGCAAATATAACCTAGAAAATATTTAAAATCAATTTTAAAGTGCATGCCGCACGACTGAGCGAGATGCGGAGCACCTCGCGACGCCGACATCAACGCGGTGTCAGCGTAAACAAACCTACGTCACGAGTTTGCCTTGGCTGCTCAGTGCGGCGCCCGCTCGCGCACGGCACCCACGTCACAGTTTTGCGTGGGCATATGGGTAGCTCTGTTTACCTAGCCACCGGAACTTCTCCTGCCTAGCTCGGTGCTCTTTGAAACCGAAACTGCGACTGGGTGCTCTAGAAACGTCTCTAAATAACTGTCGCGCACTCGCGCAAACGAGGTTTCCAGCCGTGATGTGTGGGTAAGCTACCTATTGCAAAAAAAAAACAAAAAAAACACACACACAAGGTGCAATATTTTTGTGTCAGTGCTCCTTTAAAGCACGAGGGGTCGTGAAGTGAAGCTTGTTCTTCGTGAGTTGTGGGATCATCATCATCGTCACTCTCATTGTCAGTGCTGCCACAGCCTTCAATTTCCAGTGGAAAATCCTCGTCGTCAGGATGCAGTGGCGTAGACAGAAATTTTTTTTTTTGGGGGGGGGGGGGGGGGGTTCAACCATACTTTATGCATGTTCGTGCGTGCGTTTGTATGTGTGCGTGTATATATACGCAAGCAAAGTTGAAAAATTTCAGGGGGGGGGGGGGGTTGAACCCCCCCCTTGGCTACGGCACTGTCAGGATGGTCGCTTTCTACATCACCATCCCGAAGAACTGAGGAATTTCCTCCTCTAACAGACCTCGACTTCTCGACGCCCCATGTTTTCAATGAGAACAACGTGTCTAGGCTAGGAAAACTTTTTGCTCTCAAAAACTGTGGACATACTTCCTCATCATGTGTCAACAAGCCTAAACAAGGAAACCGCTTGCGGTGTGCTGATACCTATAAACGATGTAAAAAAAAAAAAAGAAGAGGAACTCTTTCTATGCAGAGGGCGCAGCGCTGGCTGTCAAAGCAACACAAATGTAATGAAGGGTCACTGACGACATTTCTTTAGCGTGAAAGTGGAAAAGAAAAGAACACTGACACGAAAAGAACACAGTGCACAGTGCGAGCGCAAAGCATCAACTGACTTTATTTTGGAAAAAAAAACCGGCAGATCCCACGCACTGTGGGAATCGATGTGATGCGAAGCAGCCAGCAACGAGCAAATTATGCTGTACATAATAGTCACATCATTATTTACATGTTAGGACCTCTCATTTGTGTTCGTCATACAGTCACGTCACGCAATGCAAATTTTGGTGTATATCAAGCTAGCGAACTGGACGCAAGCGCACCATGAGCGTGGCATGTAAATGACATTGTAGATGACATGCATGCCAAGATTTTCATGTTACCACCTGCCACTTATGTTCGCTTAACTTTTTACCTCGAATCGCAGCGAGACGCGACACCAATCGGCCTCCGTTTCGCATGCGTTCGTATTCTTACGCTCTGGGCATCGTGCAGACGCCATCCGCGTTCCAGCGTTTAAATCGGCGGACACTGTCAATTCCAAAGTGTTTTCCTTGAACGCCTGTGCCCACTGAGACGGGGTCGGTAAGAATGGAACGTGATCAGCGCGTCTCCCTCCTTGCATGATTAGAGACGCCGGGCAAAGCGACGCTATGCAAGCAAAGCGCGAGCGCTTTAGAGTTCCACGCGACCGGCGTCCCTTTGAGCGCCCCGGCACCCACCTGGCATTGTGCCAGGGTACGGCTGGAGGGACGGATGGACGGACGGACGACCGCACGGACGACCGGACGGACGGGCGGATGTGAGCATTAAACATTAAAGGCTTTCACCTTAAAACTTGGTGTATATCAAGCTGGCGAAACGGCCACAAGAGTGTCATGAGCGTGGCATGCAAGTCATGTTGCACATGACATGTTATGATTTGCATATTACCACTTGTCATTTATCCTCGTCATACAATCACGTCGCTGAATACCAAATTTGGTGTATATCAAGCTAGCGAAACGGCCACGGGAGTACCATGAGCGTGGCATGCAAATCATGTTGCACATGACATGCCATGATTTCCATATTACCACTTGGCATTTATGTTCCTTATACAGTCACGTCACGCAATACCAAATTTGGTGTAAATCAAGCTAACGACACGGCCGCGAGCGCGCCATGAGCGTGGCATGTAAATCATGTTGTATATGACATGCAGGTCATGATTTTCACATTACCACCTGTCATTTATTCTCATCATACATTCACGTCCCTCAATACCAAACTTGGTGTATATCTAGCGAAACGGCCACGAGAGTGTCATGAGCGTGGCATGCAAGTCATGTTGCACATGTCATGTCACGATTTCCATATTACAACTTGGCATTTATGTTCGTCATACAGTCATGTCACTCAATCCCAAATTTGGTGTATATCAAGCTAACGAAACGGCCGCGAGCGCGCCATGAGCGTGCCATGTAAATCATGCTTTTCATGACAAGCTAGTCATGATTTTCATGATATGACCAGCCATTTATGTTCATCATACAGTCATGTTATGCTATACCAAATTTGGTATAAATACCATTAACGATACGGTCTGGAGAGCACGAAGTCGTAGGCGGCTAGATAGATAGATAGATAGATAGATAGATAGATAGATAGATAGATAGATAGATAGATAGATAGATAGATAGATAGATAGATAGATAGATAGATACGCTCAAAGTCGCCGAAGTTCGCTAAGAAATGCTTCGCATTTAAAAAATTGCGGAAAGTAAACCACGCGTGCCGCCGCTGCGTTGCTAATCAAACATCAAATCAAACAGGCTACACTCGCTATTGAACAAATATACCGAAGTATCGCTAATGCAGTCCGTGCCTTTGCTCTTAATTTCATGGGCTTTTAGCAACCCTCTTCTCAGGGTATCAGCGCTTCTACCCGGGATCTTAGTCTCGAGTAGCCGCCATGCTGGGGTGCAGGCCGCGCAATGGACCGGTAAATTCGCATTACTTTTATTTTTTAAGGACAACTCATGTTCCCGCACCCGGTCGCTAATACATCTCTCAGTTTTACCTATGTAGGTTTTTGCACACGATAGTGGTATGTGGCATACACAACGCCTCAAATAACTACTCAAAATGCACAAAGTAGTCCGTCCAACTCGCAACGCTTCACTCAAAGCAATAAAGAAAGCTATACCGGGTGTCCCAGCTATCTTTAGCCAAGGGTTAAAAAATACAATATTTGAGGCAGGCGAGTGAAATCAGTTGAATATTGCTTACAGCCATCTTGCGCACTTCAGGCAATTTTTTCTTTTGTAATTAACTAATTTGTTAATTATGATTATATTACTAAATTGACAAATATTGACTTTACGCAAGAAATGAGAGTTGCAAAGTACGAGAGCGTCTTCAGAAACCCCCCATTGCATTATTTGCGATGAAGAAAGGTTTATGCGTACCATTTTTTCCGTGCTGCAAAGAAAGCCCGCGAAATACAAAAACATACCACGTGACTAGCGCATTCGCGCGCCGCGACCGTGCTGCTCTCAGCCGTAGTTTTAGCGAACAAAATCAGCTGCGACCACGACACGCCGGCTGCTTTGCAGCAGTAGGCCGTTAAGTTTACAGGTGGTTTCTTCGCCCGCGCTCGCTGCAACGCGTGCACAGTCACGCGCGCCAACTGGCTGGCAACGGGCCAAGAAACCACCGCCAACTTATCGGCCTACCGCTGCAACGCAGCCGGCGGGTCGTCGTCGCAGCTGATTTTGTTCGCTAAAACTACGGCTGAGAGCAGCACGGTCGCGGCGCGCGAATGCACGCTAGTCACGTGGTATGTTTTTGTATTTCGCGGGCTTTCTTTGCAGCACGGAAAAAATGGTACGCATAAACCTTTCTTCATCGCAAATAATGCACTGGGGATTTCTGAAGACGCTCTCGTACTTTGCAACTCTCATTTCTTGCGTAAAGTCAATATTTATCAAGTTAGTAAATTAATCATAATTAACAAATTAGTTAATTACGAAACAAAAAATTGCTTGTAGTGCGCAAGATGGCTGTAAGCAATATTCAACTGAGTTCACTCGCCTGCCTCAAATAATTATATTTTTTAACCCTTGGCTAAAGATAGCTGGGACACCCTGTATAGGCCACTACTCGCCTACTGCTTCGCAGGACATCGACTCACAGAATGACTGGGACCTCCCGTATTTGTTCTTCCTCTGTTCTGTTTGTGCCCATGTGTCTTTATCGCTTTCTATCCGTTTCTTTCTCTGTCTTTCTCTCATTTTCTCTCCCCTGTCTGTCTATTTTTCTCTATCTTTCCTTCTATGTCGTTTCTTTCGCTGACTGTAGTCTTTCTTGCGCCATCCATCCTTTTCGTCATTTCTTCCATGTCCATCTATTTCTATCTTTCTTTCCATCTCCTGTCTGTACTGGCTTTTTCTCCTTCTTTCCCTCCTCCTGACCCCCCACTTACCATTCCCACTCACTTGCTGTACTCCACTATAAGTGGCTATGCTATGCTCTGCTAGCCTGCTTGGGTAGCCGAGGGGTTACGACGCCCGCCTTCGCATCGTGGTGACGCGGGTTCGGATCTGGCCTCGCCAAAAAACTTTTTCGCCAGCAATTTCTCGTCTATCTCTCCCCACCCTCACCTCCATTCCACAGGAAGTGCTATACTGTGCGATATATGGCTATTCTGTACCATCTCTTCTTTTTCTCCTCACCCCACTTTCGTTCCCCATTGATATGATATAATATACATGGCTATAATTTACCCTCTCTACTCTTCCTTTCCCCCCCTCACCCTCACACCACCCTTGCTAACATTCACTTCCCAGCCACCCGTCCATATGCTATACTATACACGGCCATGCTTTGCCCTCTCGCATAATTTTCCTCCTTTCCTTCCTCACCTTCAATTCCTTTTCCTACCCTTCAAATACAATGCTATGAAAGGCCGAGCTTTACCCTCTCCTTTCCTCTTTTTTCTTCTTTCCCTTCAAACCCTCACTCTGCTTTCCCACTTCCTTGCTATAGTGTACTATACATGGCTATGTAATGATTCACCCCTTCTCCCTCCTCTTTTTTTCTCCTTATCCCATACTCCTTTTCCCACCCCCCATGCTATAGCTGGCTATGTTGTGCTCTACCGGCTCCCTTTTCCTTCGTCCTCACCCTCACTTCGATTTCCCACCTCTTTGCTATACTATCCTATGCGTTAGTATGCATATACTCCTCCCTCGCTCCTACCATTGCACTTCATTTCATAGGTAGGCTCAGCTTTCCTCCTTAGGTAGGCTCAGCTGTCCTCCGCTTCGCCCGTTTTGCACTGCCGACAAACGGCTCGACTCCAAGCATAAGAAGCCCCGCGGTTAAGGTCCACAGCTGGTGTGTCGATCTCACTTTGTGGTTTGAGGCGTGACAAAATGAGCAGAACGCAACACAGGGACAACATCTCTGTTGCCCACAGCGAGTGGTTGCAGATGGGGAAAGCGTAACCCCAACAGCAAGCACTTTAATGTACACAAAATGATAAATGCACACACAGCTGTAACCAAAGCGTGTTGCGCAAATAATACACGCAG
>JALIZH010015219.1:0-26630 GCA_030522465.1 Rhipicephalus appendiculatus
TTTTGGGGCGGAAACCCCAACAATTAAGTTGTAGGGCTTGCGCAATAAGGAAGGGATGCAGAGAATAGCTAGGTTGCTGTGTCAGTTCAAGTTACTCTACAGAACCACGTTTAGCTTCTCGAGAGATTATGCCTGAAAACTTGGGTCATTCCATGCCACACGTCCCTGGCATTGCGCTCCAACCCCTCTGATTCGTGAAGAATCATTTTAGACACTCTTTTGCCTCGTAAAGTATTTTTTGGAAGAAGCAAATTTTGCTGTCCCTTATTGTGATTGAATGTTGCCGTTGTTGGCGAAAACTTGGTTTTAAAAAAACGTACTGAAATGCACTATTAAACGGAGCATCTTGAATCTTTGTTGGTTCTTAGAAAAGCAATGGCGTTTCTTTATCCCATCACATCGGTCGCTTCCACTTCGTATTATGATGTGCAATGAGGAATCCAATGAGACAATTATCGCATATTTTGATTATTGTTTTCGAAATCTTCAAACTTACCAACACGATAGAATTGGAGGGCATGGCTTTATGAAAGGCTCTGAACTAGTAAAAAAAAATAAAGCCACCGACGACCAAGTAGTCCCGTAGTGGAAGGAGCGAAAACATTGAATAATGCGTTGAACAACTCTTGTTCAGGCAAAGATAGATTTTTCTATGCGGTCACAGAACAAGTGAATTTCTTGTACCTTATTGAAACAGTATACATAAGAGATTAGTTTGTTAAATTGTTATTTGGATCGGGAAGAACGTTCAAGATGCCTTTTTTTCTTCGCTTGAAAAATTCCGATTATACATTCGCACAGTTTCACGCGTGTTGTGCTCTAATCGCCAAGTTCGTGTTGAAGCCATCCAGAGCACAACGGTTACTTCGATCACGACAGCGGTCGCGTTTCCTTACGCCCGTGTATTGTTTCTTTTCCAAAAACATTCCACGACTGCGAATAGGGTACTAAAATGGCTGTTAGAATTTTTAGAATAGTATTGGAGGGGTTCCCGCTCAATGCAATGCCTGGGACTATTGGCGTGCAATGTACGGGCACCGAGAATAGGGTAGCCTAGTTTTAGTAAGATATCTCAGGCAGTGTAGGAGTTCACGTTATTTGAAGCAGTCATAGAGGCAGTGAAGCATTGTCTGACTTTTAAGCAAATGTTACGAGGTTGATGGACGCTTTTACTGACTCTCCTAGTTATTCACGCCTCTAAATGAAACAAAAACGTACCTCTACTCTCGGTACTTCGCAGTAGGCGATCAAAATGCTGTGACGAGCATGACTCGTTGCCATGGTGTAGGCTATGACGGAGGAATAGTGTATCCACGGCGATTCTGTGGAATCCCAGTAAATGGTGCAGGCCATGGACAAACAGGCAGCGACGCTCGCTTGGATGAAATCTGTCGTATGTGCCACTATTTCGCCTTCGTTTGGATTTCCGTTCGCTCGTCGTTCGACTTCAGACATGGTCAATACGGCAATCGTCATTCTTACTCCGTACAATAGGGCATACCCAAAAAGAAGGACTCCCGGTCCACTTTCATGGCGGTTGAGATAGGCACGATCTGTTGTCGGATGATGAAAAGAGTTGAAAGAGAGGTTACAATAGTTCGGGACAGATAAACCAAAAGCATCCCGCTTAAATCCATACACAGAACAAGACAGAAAAAGAACACTACAAAACAAACGAACAAAAACCGAACAACTTCGCTAAAATGCGTACAAGCATAGAACGAGTTGTCTTTATCGAGCATTTTTTTCTACCTGCAGGATAGTGTTATGCGTGTGGGCTGACCATGCCACTCTCAAATTGTTTAATGAGCGTCCCCCCCCCCCCCCCCGGAGTCTTCCGAAAAGCGTCTTTTTTTGTGATGTCGCAAAGAAATCATAAATCATTTGAATTTAACTTCTAAATAGCGCATTGTGACCACAGTTGGAGGAATACAAGGGGTCGTCGCAGGCTGTGCAAAGAGCTACCAACAATCTTAATAAGCGCGTTGCTACTTAATAAGCGCGTTGCTACTGATGGCTACTTACATATGTTCCGTTTCCTGCGTCTTGGATTGCCTGCCGCGCCTGTTCGTAGCTTCCCCAAACGTTTAAAAACGCGAATAAGGAAAACGAGCATAAAATCATGACTACTTCTTGTTCTTTCGTCGCCTGGAAAAACTTGGCTCATACCCACAAGGGGGGATCGGCCACACTTCCCTTATAAAATCCAAAATCAAGATGGGAGCCGACAAATGGAAATACGTAGTGCGATAGGTAGGAAGAACAGAGGAAGTGCCTCAGACAGGCTGCTTTATAGATTTTTTCTTTCCAGACTGCGATTATCAGCATAACCCCCTTAAAACTAACACGCCAGGGATGACAAGGCGCCTTTGACAAAGATAGGTCCACCTATCGAAACGTCGGCCAACCTGTCTGAGGCACTTCCTCTGTTCTTCATACCTGTCCCTTATAAAGGAAATATGAAGGCTATGCAACATTTAAAAAAAAAACATAGAGAAGGACGAAACGTAGTGTGAACAAGAAAATGTGGATGAGGCAAAATGGTTCGAAAAGGCAAAGATAAAAGATAGAAAAAAAGAGGGGAAAAAGGAATTGTATCCATGAGATAGTAGCACTAGCAACTTAACCTTCCGGTTGCTTGAATGAATTTATGCAGCTCAGACCGAACTGCAGTGCGGCACGCGCGCCAAACTTGTGAATAGGCTGGAGTGCTTCTTCTCATATCATGGCACACACGCAACGCAGAAGATTGGCCAAGAAGTAAGTCAATTTTTTCAAGTATTTTCTTTAATATATTACTCGTAGAAGCTACAGTTAACTAATTTAATGAATTGAAGTGTGAAGAAGTAGCGCGTTGGGGAACTTCTTCGTTGGAACTTCGACTGTTACGAATCATATACCCACTACTACAGCTCAATATAGCTATTCGATGCGCTTTCTACGGAGAGAACTACACACTGTACGGGGGGTTTGTTTTAAAGGAGTCCTGACACAAAAATTTTCGCCCCGCGTTTTTTTGCTGCAATGTGTTGCTGGGGGGCCTGTTAGTCATAACACGGCGCATCGTTTGCTGCAGCGCGCGAAAGATAATTAATTACAAGCTCCTCATTACCGGCACAGCCTCAGTTTCGGTTTGACAGAGCTCCAAAAACGACAAGCCGCCGGGTGCAACTATCACCACCTAGCGAGTGAAACGCTCGGTCGCGTGAGCACACAGAACAGTGACGCGCTTCCGCGCGGTCTGCATCGTCTGCTTGCATTCGCTTGTCACACATGCTGCGTGATGTCGTCGCCGTTATCGTCCTCGCTGTCGTCGTCGGGCTTATCGTCGTCTGATGGCGACGATTTTCTTGCGGCGGGGATGGAAGGAATTTTCGACGTGGCGAATCACTTCAGGTTTGACCCGCTGGCAAGGAGTGCTTCGTCGGGAAGCGACAGCGATACCAGCGACGACGACCACGATGAACCTCGCGTCGGCAATGTACAATGGTAAGACCCGACACATTCGTGAACAAATGTTCTGCAGGACGTTCGCTTTTTCGACGTTCAATATCCGATTAAATCACTCGATAACATTGTGATGCCCTTCAAGTTGGTGCCGAAAAAAGCTAGGTAACACCACAGCACCAGACGTGAGCGATGCACAGGGTCGAGTCGGAAGACCCATGTACGCCAAATCCGGCGCCTTTGTGTTAAAGCAATGCGCTTCGAAATGGAGCCCGCAAACGCGACTGTTCTGCACGGGGGGACTCCTGATACTCCTGACGTCCACAAAAGCACACGAACTCGATCCACTTCTGCCGCCGAGGGCCGAGGTTCGTCGCGGGGAAACGTATGCAGCGATACGCCTGATCCCGACTTCGACGTGCAGAAGGAAACAGCGCAGAAGGATTTCGGCATTGTGGCCTGTCACTGCAGACCAGGCAGCGCAGGGAAATCAAGAAGTCCTTGGGAGCAGGAAACGGGAAAGCTGTAGTGTCGCCAAACACAAAACTTTCAACGCGTGCGCCGCGGCAGCGCCGCCTCTTGGCCGCGACCACACACTCGCGAGCAGCCGCCGAGCAGTCACCAACCGCGCAGTGGCGAGCGCGCCAAAACAGAAATGGCGGCTACGACGTCATCATAACCTGTTGTGTAGTGGAAGTAGGGGGGGGTCAGCTCGGGTCACCTCCGAGGGTGTCAATGCCGCCAGGTGCGGCCTAGAATGCTGGATCGCGCACGCGAACTTCAAAATTCATATAAAATACCTTCCAAGCTTCATTCGCTGTCAATATTTTGCAGATGGTACACGCATGTACACGGGAATCGATCCAGCAGGCTATCTCGGCCGCGAAATTTTGTGTCAGTACCCCTTTAAGGACAATTCATAATTTTTAATAAACATTCTATGACAGACAAGCTGCTGTCTTCTTCGCAAAAGAACTTAATGTCGAGGCGGGAATAGTTTACCGCAGATAAAGTGAACATGAGGTGATTGAGCACTCAATCAATGAAGTGACTGATGATTAAAAAACTCGTTATTAATTGTTTCTAATTGTTCATCTTAGGGCACTTGCTTATATTGGAAAGTAGTAGAATGTGACAACTGCAGCCGCGTCTATTTTTCAAAAGAGTAATAGCTGCACGTAGTTAGGAACACTCATCATCGAATTTTAATTGCGATATCGAAACTGACCGAACCCGGAGCGCAGCAAAAACAGCCACGTTGTTACGTGAGACCCTGTGGCGTAGGCAGAAATTCCGTTCGAAGCCGGGGGGCGGGGCGTACACATGTTAATACAGAAGGTGTGTTTCTTAGACAATAGAGATTTTTTATATTGCCACGCGCTTCATTTACTGTATTCGGTTTCCGCCCACAAAGACTATCAACAGTGCTCGGCGCAGACCACGCCTTAGTGTTCCAGAAGCTTCTCGGTTGTAGTAGATCGTTTTGTTAAGATTGCACGCAAGACGCTAACACTCTAGATTATTCTAGATCTTGCGCGACGACTAGTGATAAGGCTAGAATGTTCGACGCTTGATTTATAAAAGCCCGCGCGTTCCAACGATGTTCAGTCACGGCCGCTGGTTCAGTTGATCGACGGCCGACGCTCTATTCGCCGCTATCAGTGACAGCGTTTATTGCTGTAGTTTCACCTTCCGTTTACCGGCCACAAGTTCGGCCAAATAAAGAGTTCCATCTTGGACTACTGCCTGCTGCCTTCGTCAACGTCACGACCACGTCACATCCGGTGGAGGTGCTGCTCCTTTCATGTACCGGACGCCCCTGTCAAGCCGTGAACCCAGCCCACGTCATGAAGAAGACACCGACACCATCAGTGACAGTCGAGCCAGCCGCAGGCTGAAAGGACTACCCTCGCAGCACGGACTACTGCCGGACAAGCCGAAAACTACGGCAGCGAAGACGAAAGGCACGATGACCACTGCCGTGTCCCCTGCAAGTTCAACCATCGTGATGCAGCCACCCAGAGAGCCACCGAGCTTCCACGCATCGCCTAGCGAAGACCCCGAAACGTGGCTAGAGACGTACGAACGAGTCGCGACCTTTAACAACTGGGACTCCGAGGAAAAACTGCGCCGCGCCTACTTCTACTTAGAAGACGCCGCGAGGACGTGGTTCGAGAACCGCGAAACCCTCTTTCGGACGACGTTCCTAAGTAGCTTCACGAGCGTCGTCCGCAAGGAACGCGCCGCAACTATCCTGGAAACACGTGTGCAGCTTCCCAATGAAAACATTGCCATCTACACGGAGGAGATAACCCGCTTGTTTCGCCACGCCGACCCCAACATGACTGAAGAGAAGAAAGTGAGCTTCCTTATGAGGGGTGTTAAGCAAGAACTCTTTGCCGGATTGATCAGGAACCCGCCGAAGACGGTGGCAGAATTCGCGTCCGAAGCCTCGACAATCGAGAAGACGCTCGAGATGCGCACACGGCAATACAACCGCAGCTTCTCGGTTTCAAGCTAGGCCGACGTCCAAGCACTAGGAACCGTCGACCTGCGTGAGACGATCCGAGCGATCGTGCAAGAGGAGCTGCGAAAAATTCTACCTTCAGCGCAGCCTCAAGTGGATTCCATCGCTGACGTCGTACGCCAAGAGATCCAGCAATCACTGGGCGTTCCGCAGCCTCCAGAGCCGCAGCTGCAAGCCATGAGCTATGCTGCTGCAGCCCGCGGTCACGCTCCTCCTCCACGTCCACGCCGAGACACCGCATCGCCGCAGTACCGTCACCAGACATCGCCGCCACCGCCACCGACGCCATACCGCCCAAGCGCAACGCTCCGAGGAAGACTGATGTTTGGCGCGCCCCTGACAACCGCCCGCTCTGCTACCACTGCGGGGAGGCCGGCCGCACGTACCGCCACTGCCAGTACCGAGAGATGGGGCTACACGGATTCGCCGTCTAGAGTTACTGTATATGCTACCTTTAGCTACCTAAAGGTAGCATATACAGTAACTCTAATCGTCCACACCGTCCGCTAGAGTTACTTGGTCTCTTCGATTTGGCTGCACCGGCGGCACCAGTTCAACGGGTGCAGCACCTTCCTCCTCGATTTGCTGGTGCCGCGCCCGCGCTCGTTTTGTCGAGGGGCAGGCGTAGTTCTGCACGAGTTCTCTGCCGCCCTGCACTCGCTCAAGAGGAGGTGCAAACAAGTGCATTATGGTGTGCGCCCTTTCCTCCTCCCAAGCTTAGAGCAGACGACGTTGCGTGTGCTCGTGCCACCGACGGGTAATGTTAGCCGCGTCTTTTCGGCGGATCTTTTTACGTGTCTCATGAGCAGAAAAATCCACCGTGGTTGACGGCAATAAGAATCGTAGAAAAAAAAAAGGTAGGTAATAAAGATGTGGCTCGAGGCGCGAGCTGCGCTCTCACTTCGCCTTTGCTAAAGTGTGAAGCCTTCGAGAAAAACTGTTGAGTTTTGAAATGTATTCACCATGAGAGCTTGCGCACGTGTCTTAATCGTTTTAAACAATTGTCACATGCGTCCTCTAGAATAGCGTGAAAAAAAGTGGCGCTGTCAATAAAAGGTTTTGAACACAAAGCGAGCACACACTTTCATGGATAGCCGAAATTTCACGTTGCTCAAAGGACCCCGAGATTTTTCGCTTTTTCTTGCTCTGTAGCCTCGCACGCACTTTAAGAGAAGGCCGAAACCAGCGGAATTTACCACTAACCAGTAAAACGTCGTTCTAGACAGTCTGAACAGTCCCTTGAAATCACACTCATGGAACTTTCCGACGACGTTCCCGTATCCGGGAACACGATTGGCGTCCTCACGTACCAACGAGCAGGCGACCAGTTAAAACGCAAACACCGTCAACACCTCCTCGGAGTTACTGTAAGGGTCGTCGTTGTCGGAATCGTCGTCGCTGTCGAGCAGTTTCATATACGGCAGCTACGAAGACAGCCAGTTCTTTTCGCTGAAGCTGCAAAGGGCCGCGTCGCCACCGGTTCTCTCGAAGTTCACACTACGCTGCATTCACTTGCGGGGGGGGAATATCTGAACAGCGAGGAGGGCACGTTCATATTTTCTAAGTTCAACGGGTGAACGTGCTTCCTGGTAATTTCTCGCCAACGTCACGGTTTCATCCATGGGTGTCGGCAGCATTTGGTCCTGAGGGTGGCAAACTCGTGTTGCATTGCGGCACGGCAGGGGAAGGGGAGCCCTGGTGGGGCTTCAGGGCCAGTTCTAGCGTGGCTTGAGGGGGCAAGTGCCCCCCTTTGCCCTTTGGACCCCCTGGCGACGCCCATGGTTTTATCCATTTGGAATCCATCAAGTTTCTGGACAAACCTTCCAGTAATGATGCCTGTACTGTCTGAAAGCTCACGTTCCAGCAAGTGGCTGCGTATGTTTTTGAGAATAGGACAACGGGTCAAAACTCAGAAAAATGGCTCTTTCTTGGACGTGTAGTCACAATCACATCGTGGGCAACAGCTCACAAGTATGATGGACGTTGCGCACGCAAGAATGTCACCAATCAGAGCAGGAGCTACTCTAACAATGATAACAGCAAAACGCAGCGGGAGCGCCTGTACAGCCTCCACGCGCCCGCGAATACGGTTAAAGTCCCTAGACTTTAGATACGGTTAGAGTGCCTCGATGCGCGCGCCCCCCGCTTAGAGTGGTGCCAGCTTTTGAAAGGGCCGCCTCCTCAGCCTTGGCGGCAGCGTGGCCGCCATTTTGACTCCCCCCGCCCGGTCACTTTTCGTGGCGGGCGGGCTGTTGCTGGGTCAGTGCTCGTTTTCCTGCAGTTGTATGCGCTCGCTACCATCACCATGGCCGGGTTTTGCGTGCCGCAATGCACCAATCATTCTAGGAACGCTGGAAGCTGCATCATTTTCCCAGCAATCCGAAAAGAAGGCTTCTTTGGACAGTAAACATCAAACGCGACAAGTGGCATCCGACGAACGCGTCATCCATTTGCAGCGTATAAGTTTCCAGCCGGTATTTCGAATGGACCTGCGAGAAAAACTTGTGCCGTTCTCAACCTTGCGTAACAAATGGACACACTGACGTCAGCTGTAGGCTTAAAAGTTTGGTTCACGTGTGCTTGAATCCAGCATTTTACTTTGTAAACATTCCCTAGTGCACTTGGGTGATCCTGTATCGGCCTTTGATTTTTGCTGTCACTATTTTTTGGGATTTGAAATGCATCGTGGAATATATCATACGTGTTTGTCTGCAGATTATATGCTTCTTGTTTTCTAATAGTAATAATTTGTGCGAATTCGCGTGAAAAAAAAAACAAGTTATTATTATGAGAGACACCGTAGTGGAGGGCTCCAAAATTTTTGACCATCCGCTGTTCTTTAACATGCACCGAAATGTAAGTACGCGGGC
The DNA here is from genome assembly GCA_030522465.1 of Rhipicephalus appendiculatus. Classification (NCBI taxonomy): domain Eukaryota; kingdom Metazoa; phylum Arthropoda; class Arachnida; order Ixodida; family Ixodidae; genus Rhipicephalus; species Rhipicephalus appendiculatus. Next base: position 8,845 of record JALIZH010015219.1, read on the forward strand.
CTCTGGAATTTCACCTCTATCGAAATGAGGCCGCTTCGGCCGGGACGCGATATCGCCACCTTCTGATCAGCAGTCGAGCACCACATCACAACCACGGCGGTTTCTTTCTACATTTCTTTCCGTTGTTGAAGTTACACCTTCTGTGCTGATCTCATGTCTGTAAAGTTCCGCGCGTTATGGGCCTGTGTGAAGCATTGACGAGGCTGACATGTTGACGGGCGAAAGACTGGAGAGTCCTTTATTGCGCTTGCTTATAAAGCCACACCAACAGCAAAGAGGGAAAGTAAAGGGAAAGGACACGGCTCGTGTCGAGTAGAAATGATGACGTGAGTTGCATTATCCTAGCACGATACAATACAATATCCATGTATGTGCACGTGTTCAGTTAAATATTTTCCATTATTTAAATATTTCTGTATTTCAAGGTAACCTTTTCGTTCTGTCTTAAATCATTACGCAGTGTTTTTTTAATCATTGATGATCACTCTGAAGTGACTGCCATTGTAAGTTAAAGAACATCAGATGGTCATAATTTCCTGAGCCCCCTCCCCCTCCACCCATCTTACGGCGTGCCTCATAATCATATTATGCTTTTGGCACGCAGAACCCCAGATATTATTGTTAAAAAATGAGACAGATAAACGTGGCCGTCGATCTGCCGCAGAGAATGCAAAACAGAATTAGAGACACTCAATAACATGTGCATGCAATTGGGCATGCAAAAGAAAGAAAAATGCAGATACAGAAAAAAGAAGCTGCTGACACACAAAAAAGGAGAAAGGCACATATGCTGCGCGTTTGCAATGTTTTACAAAACAATGTATTCATTGTTTCGATAAGGTCTCGAGGTGTATCGCGAGCCCATGCAAATACAGCCCCAGATGGTGAGCAAGAAATCTCAGCAATAATAATGATAAAGAACCTTTCATGTCATGTTAGCAGGATATTTGCAACACACTGCCCCTCGGCCCTTTATCATGGGTACGATATGTATGGTGTCATTTATAATACACTAGTAAATTGTTTGTAAACTTAGCAAAACAAGCCACCTTAAACGCGCTTAGATAGCTTCGCAACACTGAAATATGTGTGTTTTGAGATACATATACTGCTGCTGCCGACACGTACGTATATAAATACTTTAAATGATTCTTGTATGTATTTGGAATGCAGTGTACGAGTAAATTAAGTAAGGCTTTAGACTTAACTGTCATTTGCGACGTAAGGTAGAGGATTCGTTTTCAACATAACAAAATCTACCTCTAGCGCATAACACATGCAAATGCCATCAACTTAATATATTACATGTTCCCTTAATAAGCATTTAGGCAACAACAGCACTAAAAGCTGGCCGAGGTTAAAAAAAAGCTCGCTAGCGTGCACTTATTTCCGGACGTATCTGTGCACCTAAAGCGCGTTGTGCAGCGCGTTTCGCATGGTGTCTCGCTAAGGCGGGAGGCGCAATGGCGGCCGTCGTAGCAGACGACGCGGCTGTCCTCACCCTACGGTTAGAGTTACTGTATATGCTACCTTTAGGTAGCAGAGTTGCGCCTCTGATAGAACTCGCCGCTCGCGCCCCCATTCGCCAAGCGCGCTCACGTGCGCAAAAAGCATCCTTTTGAGGGAAAGCCAACTTCAAGGCCGCGCGGGTGCTGGCGACCGCCGCGCCACCACCGCTGCTCTGCTCTACCGCCGGTGCCACCGCTATCGTCATCGCTGCCCAAGCACTCCGGCGAGGCGATTCGGCTGAGTGCGAATGTTTTTCGTTGGTGTTGTGGTTGTGTCTTGCGTTGTCCGTTTTTAGTGAACGTCAGTGTTAGTAGTGCCTGTGCGGCGTAGCGCCGTCACTCCGTGCTGCCCAATGGTCAACGGCTGCCCAGCCGTTGACATAAATCGAACGGGACGGTACGATAATATTAAGCGCGAGTGAACGCGTGAATATGCACCTTACAGGTCTGTCAAAACAGTATAATTCAGTCCGGGCACTGTGCGGCATTGCATTCGAAACCTCACCGAGTGTTTACTTGATGCCAAAGCTACGTAGATATGCGGGAAATTCTCACTTGCTTGCGTTATTTGTAAAACACGGAGTGATAATTCTAGCAACTGTTTTCTCGAGCCACCTAAGCGCTGCGTCAAAAACTACGAGAAACGAGCGATTTGCTGAACTTAATTTGTCGAGAATCTCGACAAATTAAGTCGAAGTTTTCCTGTTCGCTATTTAAAACAAAAATATTAATTCCGATGCATGGTGACTGCCATCGAACAAGCTATAGCACCAGTTTCATCTGAAGTCATTATTTGTTCGAGTTCTTTTTTTTCTTCGAAGCGAAAGTCATTGCGCCAGCGACGGGTTATAAACGAGCGAGAAAGCGCACGGAGCCGATGGGCCACGTCGGCTCCTACATTGTAAAGGGGTGGCTTTCCTGCATGACGTGGATGCCTCGGCGGGCAAGATGGCGGACCTATGCGCAACTCTGCTACCTAAAGGTAGCATATGCAGTAACTCTACCTACGGTGAGGTGGCGGCGCCCTCATGCGGAGAGCCACTGGTCAGGAAGAAGTTCTCTCACTCTCGGCGCACTGCGAAGGCCGTAAGGGGAGAGCGGAGAAGGGAGTCTAGTCCGGCCGTGATTTGACATAAACAATGGGACGACACCGCCTCGTGAACGACGCTGGAGAGGAAGAAAACTCTTGGAATCATAGTTCATTCGCCGCGAAGCATGGGCTTGCAACATGGGCTTGCAGGACTTGCAACATGGGCTTGCAGGACTTGCAACATGGGCTTGCAGGGCTTGCAACATGGGCTTGCAGGACTTGCAACATGGGCTTGCAGGACTTGCAACATGGGCTTGCAGGACTTGCAACATGGGCTTGCAGGGCTTGCAACATGGGCTTGCAGGACTTGCAACATGGGCTTGCAGGACTTGCAACATGGGCTTGCAGGACTTGCAACATGGGCTTGCAGGACTTGCAACATGGGCTTGCAGGACTTGCAACATGGGCTTGCAGGACTTGCAACATGGGCTTGCAGGGCTTGCAACATGGGCTTGCAGGACTTGCAACATGGGCTTGCAGGACTTGCAACATGGGCTTGCAGGACTTGCAACATGGGCTTGCAGGGCTTGCAACATGGGCTTGCAGGACTTGCAACATGGGCTTGCAGGACTTGCAACATGGGCTTGCAGGACTTGCAACATGGGCTTGCAGGACTTGCAACATGGGCTTGCAGGACTTGCAACATGGGCTTGCAGGACTTGCAACATGGGCTTGCAGGACTTGCAACATGGGCTTGCAGGACTTGCAACATGGGCTTGCAGGACTTGCAACATGGGCTTGCAGGACTTGCAACATGGGCTTGCAGGACTTGCAACATGGGCTTGCAGGACTTGCAACATGGGCTTGCAGGGCTTGCAACATGGGCTTGCAGGACTTGCAACATGGGCTTGCAGGACTTGCAACATGGGCTTGCAGGGCTTGCAACATGGGCTTGCAGGACTTGCAACATGGGCTTGCAGGACTTGCAACATGGGCTTGCAGGACTTGCAACATGGGCTTGCAGGACTTGCAACATGGGCTTGCAGGGCTTGCAACATGGGCTTGCAGGGCTTGCAACATGGGCTTGCAGGACTTGCAACATGGGCTTGCAGGACTTGCAACATGGGCTTGCAGGGCTTGCAACATGGGCTTGCAGGACTTGCAACATGGGCTTGCAGGACTTGCAACATGGGCTTGCAGGGCTTGCAACATGGGCTTGCAGGGCGAAGCATGGGCTTGCAGTGGCGTAGCCAAGGGTTGGGGGGGGGGTTCAAACTCCCCGAAATATTTCAGTTTTGCTTGCGTATATATGCACGCACACATACAAACGCACGCACAAACATACATGAAGTATGGTTGAACCCCCCCCCGAAAAAAATTTCTGGCTACTCTACTGCTTGCAACCACTTGAGCATGCCACCTGCACAGGAGGCGGAACGTCCATGTCAGTTTGTTAATAGTTGTTGTGTGAAGTCGCAGTAAAGCTTTTACAATCGGTTCCGAAGAGGTCTTAAAAATTGCTTCGCTATTCCCTTCATTGCCCAGAAAAGATGTCCACGAGTATAGTTCACGGTATACCTGGCGCTCAGCCGTTTCGCGCGCTGCACCTTTCTATAGACGAGCTGAGGCCTCTTCTCTCCTATCCTTCTCTCCAAGCGCCTACGTCCCCACACAACGACGGAGTTGCTTTGTCGGCGCTTTCGGGAATCGGAAGGCAGCATCAACGAATGGATTCGCAACGCGCAGCAATGTGCATTTCTGAAAACGCGTCCTCCGCGCCTCTAGTAGTGTGATGACGTCCCCGAGGTATGCCCGAGGAGTGGAGAGGCCTTAGCTAGTCTAGAGGGTGTCGGTCAAACACCACTGGCTCGTAGCCACGGAATGCTCCACCGATACACCAAGAACAGACCTAAAGGCTCAAGTCACAAGAAGGATATATATTAAAAAAAATACGGGCGGGAACTTAGCAACACGATTGATTTACAATATGTAGCTTACGAGTAAACTTGCAGTTGCGTTAAAGGGGAACTCCGGTGCATTTTCGACCATACTGAGGTAACGCCGTCTTCAGATAGTATTAACAGTCCTGCAACAGCTAGGGTGGTTCATTTTGCCGACACTATCGTCAACAATTTTAAATAAGCGATGAATCATGAGCCAGAACCGAAACCGAAACAGGAAGCTGCTCCATGCTCCGTGCTGGGTATGCGATGACGTCACGAAATCTGCTGCACAACTGTGCTAGCGTCAGCGTCGCCTCGATTAGAGTTACTGTATATGCTACCTATAGGTAGCAGAGTTGCGCATAACTTTTCCTTGCGCCGCTCGCGCCGCTATTCGTCGAGTGCCATCACGTGGTGCAAAATGACGTCAAATGTTCAATTTCGCGCGGCGAAGCCAACTTTACGTGCCCGACGGCGCGGCGCCCGCGCGTCCTCTGCCCGCGCTGACTAGTTTCCGTCAGTTCCATCGCGATTGCCATTAGCGGTCGTCGAGCGTTTCAGCGTGCGTGCGTTCGTCGAGTGTGTGCTTTGTTTATCGGCTCCATACCTTATCGAAGTGTTCGAAAGTACGCCGTATTGACAGTTGTGTGCTACACATGACTGGGTGTTGTGCACCTAACTGCACAAACCGCACAGGAAATGGGAATGCGCGGTTCACGTGGACATTTGAAATGAGTTTTAAGCTACTTTTCTGCGCCACTTTTTCGAACAGTGAATCAGTGGTGAATGATGGTTAATGACAAATGACACTTTGTCAGTGGTCGCCAGCGTAACCGCACGCGCAATATTTTGTCGAGGGCCGCTGATCAGCTGGCATCGGCGGCCAAAATGCATTCTTATTGCCGACCATACGTGCGCGTGAAGTTTCCTTCAAACGCCCTTCAAGATAAATATTTTTCGCCTTACGTCCAGGGGAGAAAAGCTCGTGTAAGAAAACTATGCGCTAGCGCTGAGAAATCAGACACGGAGCCATCTTGCCCTCAGGATTCTTAACTTCATCGTCTTCTCTCGCAGTCCTAGGCAGCGCACGTTTATTCTTTTTCTTCATCCTCCCGCCCCAAAGAGTTGCAGGCTATCTCGAGCTTGTAGAGCTTCTGTGCTGGTCTCCGCACAATGTTGCCGTCTTGTGTCTTGACTCGACAGGCCCGTACTACACCGTCTTGCCCAGGAAAAACTTCTACCACACGTCCAAGGGGCCAGATGCACCTTGAAACGCAGGGCTGCTCGACAAGAACGATGTCGTCCACTTCTATATCCTTGCTTGTACGGGATGGATAGCGATGAAGGGCGCGCAGTTCCAGTAGGTACTCCTTTCTCCATCGTATCCACAGGTGGTCAAGCAGTTGTTGGCGATATCTCAACTTCTTAGTAAGGTCGCTCGTTGTTGCTTGGGCGCATCTAGCTTCATACTCGGAGCTATGTGGCCCTGAAGAAGCAGTCAATGAACGTCCGACCAGAAAATGGGCGGGGCATATTGGCAAAGGTTCTGCTGCGCTAGTATAGGAATAGGTCTAAGGTCGTGAATTGATAACTGCTTCCACTTCAAGTAGTACAGTCTCAGTCTCTTCACTGTTGAGGTAGCTCTTTCCAAGCACTTTGCGAAGTGAACACTTGATTGACCGAACTAGCCTCTCCCACCATCCTCCCCACCAAGGCGCTCCTGGCACAATGAACTTCCACTGTATGCGGTGCGTAGCAAGGAAGGACGCAAAAGGAGAGCTTTTCATGACCTCCCATACTGCTTTCAGGTCTCGTGAAGCCTTTTTGAAGGTCAATGCGTTGTCCGAGTATAGCGTCAGTGGCACTCCTCTTCGAGCAAGGAATCGTCGGAATGCCAGAAGGAAGGTTTCAGTTGAAAGCCCGTTCGTCAGTTCCAGATGCACTGCTCGAGTGGTAGCGCAGGTGAACAACAGAATGTATCCTTTGCAGGTTGTGTCAGCGAGAGCCCTCTGCTTTATATGAAGGGGTCCTGCAAAGTCGATCCCAGTTACTTCAAACGGCCTTGAAGAGACAAGTCGATCGAGTGGCAGTGGAGCGTATTGCACTTTCGCTGGATTCGTGCTATACCTCTTGCACAGAAAACACGTGTTTATAACTCGTTTAATTTCCTGGCGAGCACGAATAATCCAGAAGCGCTGGCGAACTTGTACCATGGTACTCGAAACGCCTCCATGTAACGCTCTGCAGTGCGCCTCCATAATTACCAACACCGTGAGGTGGTTGCGTCTTGGTAAAATAATGGGATGCTTCTCTTCATATGTAGCAACCATCCGTTCCAGTCGCCCTCCAAGTCGAAGATGTCCAGTCTCATCAATAAAAGGGTGAAGGTCTCTCAAAATGGATCGTTTATGAGGAGCTTTTCCGTTCAGGATCTGCGGTATGTCCGTAAAGAAAGCCTCTCGTTGGGCGTGACCAATCCAAAACTTTTCGGCGTTGACTATTTCTTCTGCTGATATTGTGGCCGAATTCGCTGTAGAGCATCTGCGACTTCGATTCACAAATCGGAAGATCCAAGCTGTGACGCGCAGTAGCTTTTGCAGACTGCTAAACTTCGTGATGTCAATCAACATTTCCTCTTGTGGTTGCGCGTGAAGAATGACGCTTGGCGGTTCGCCCGATGACGCTCCGTTTTTGCCGAAAGTAGGAAATCCTTCTGGTTCTGTAGGCCATGTTGATCTGGGCTGATCCAGCCATGTGGGACCCTTCCACCAGGCACTGCTCTCACGCAAGGCTTGTACCGATATCCCTCGAGTTAATAAGTCGGCTGGATTGTGCTCGCCTGGACAATACCACCACGCATCTAGTCCAGTGGTGTCTACAATCTATCTCACTCTATTTCTGACAAATTGGGCTAACTTGTCCTGCTCGCCACGTATCCAACTAAGCACAATCATGGAGTCCGCCCACATGACACCATGAGTCGACTCTGAATCCCACGACAACTGTATATACTTCATTAGCCTTGTTCCTACGACTGCGGCCATCAGCTCTAGTCTTGGCAGCGTAATTGCTTTTATTGGTGCTATTCGTGATTTCGCTGCTACTAGTGACGTGGACACGTTGCCAAGGATGTCGACCGTTCTCAAATAAGCGCAAGCCCCGTAGGCTTTCAAGCTGGCGTCAGAAAAGACATGAAGCTCATGCGACACTACCTCAGCTTTCGTGAACTCTCTTACACATCGCGGTATCTTCAGAGAAGGGAGTTGGACAACTTGGGAGCTCCATTCTTTCCATTGCGTCTGTATCTCTTCAGGTAGGTCTTCATCCCAAGGACTCTTCAAAACCCACAATCGTTGAAACAACAGCTTTGCTGTCACCGTGAATGGAGAGAATATGCCAAGGGGATCGAATACTCTAGAAGCAGTTCTCAGTACGGTACGTTTCGTGTCGCTTTTAGCTTGAGTCATGTACTGAAGCAGAGAACTTGGCGAGAGTTCCAAGTGGTCATTTGTTGTGTCCCATTGCATGCCTAAAACAGAGGTTTTCTGTGGCCCATCGATTTGCTCTTCGTTCCGATCAAACACTTCTTGCAGCCGCGCATCATTTGTTTTCCACTTACGTAGGTTCATGCCAGCATCTCTCATGATTGCTTTAGATCTCTGATAGATGTCTACACTCTCTTCGAAAGTGTCTGCCCCGATTAGCAGATCATCGACGTAGAAGGATTTCTTCAGGCCTGTGGCTAATGCTTTGTCTTCGTCTAGTACGTTGTCCAGGTGATGATGAATAGTCGCCATCAGAAGAAACGGACTTGAGGTCGACCCAAAAGGGCACCCTTGTCATACGCCATTCCACAATGTCATGGTTTGGGCTCACGGGAACTTTGTCGAACCACATAAAACGGAACGCATCTCTGTCAGGTTCCTGTATCTCTATTTGAAGGAAGGCCTTTTCTATATCCGAGTTGATGGCTATGGGGTACCAGCGAAAGCGTATCAGAATCTGGAGCAGTTCCGGATTCAGATTCTCTCCTTTTTCCAGACATTCATTGAGGGATGGCACACCCCCGTTCGTGTGACGACGCGTCAAACACGACTCTCAACTTTGTGGTCAATGACTCCTCTCTAATTACCTCTCTATGAGGCATATAGTAGACTGCTCGGTCATTAAGAACGTTTTTGGGCACTAACTCTGCGTGTCCCAGTAAAGGATACTGCCTTATGACTGTGTCATACCGCTGAAGTAGGCCGTCTTGTAGTGATAACCTTTTCACTAGCTTGCGCAGTCGAGTGAGAGCTGTGTTACGATTGTCTCCGAGTAGTTGCTTACGTTCTTCTTTCCACGGTAGTGCAACGGTATACCTTCCCTGCGATTTTCTGATCGTCTTTCGGAATCGCTCAAGTGTCTGGTACGGGGCGGAGTCACACTGGTCAGTAATACCCATCGCTTCGAGCTGCCAAAATGACTGTAAGATCTGTGAGGTGGCCTCTTCGTCGGAAGAAGTATCTACTCGTAGCGCGCAGACCATCAAGTTTGTGTCACGCTCCATGAATTCTGTGTACCGGATTGGTCCTTGGAGCGTCCATCCAAACAACGAATTCATAGCGACCAAACCCTCTGTATCTGTGCTGCGCACGAGTTCACCAGTCAGTATCTTCCAGAGGTTATCTGACCCGACGAGTAATGACAGCCCGGGTTCTGAATCTGCTCCAAGGAAGCACCGTTCATCAGCGATGAACTTTCCTTCAACTCGCAGCTGTCTCACGAATTTGTCGTCGGATGGTGTAGAAACATCATGGCAAATAAACGGTACCGCGATTGCTTGCACAATGCAGACTTGAGAGTTGTGCTGGCTACGCAAAGGAACTTCTACTATCCTCAGCTTTTCAGCACTTGAGGGAGTCGCTCTTCCAAAAACGTTGAACGTGATTCTGGTCTCCCGAACGATCTTGAGACGTAGCTTAACTGCAAGGTCTTCCTTGATGAATGATCGTTGACTGCCACCGTCCAAGATACCTCTCATGTACCTACAGTTATCGTCGTGCCCGGCCCAAGCACGGAAGGTTTGAAGGTATACTCCGTTGTCTGTCTTAGCTAGAATACACGATGACTCATGACATCGGAGTACAGGGTTGGCTGACACAAATGCTGTCGTACTATCAGAGGTTGGTGTACTCCCTTGCCTCTTGTAACTCGGGTCACACATGCTCGAGGCGTGTCTGCCGTGGCAAAGCGAACACGTGAGCTTCACATGACAGGACCTTGCCTGATGACCTCGGGATGTACACCTGAAGCAGCGATTGTCCTTCATGAGCTGTTGCTTCTTCGCATCGAGCGGAATCTTAGTGTCACAGGTACGGGTGCCATGCTTATCTGATTTGCAGAAGAAGCATTCACGTTTTGCCACAGTAGTGCTATGCAACACAGAAGCGGTATTGCGGTCTCGTGACTTTTCCATGCTCACTTTCTGTTCTTTTGGCGTCGTTAAGCACTGCTCTCGGCTTTCTAATTCCACCCTAGTGAAATGGAGCAGGTCATTCAGCTCGCCTTCCGACGCCGCAGTAACGAGTACCTGTTCCGACGCATTAACCACAGCTTCTGCAAGGGGAGGACTTCTTAGTGTCTCTCTCCGCTTTTCGCAGGATGTCGACAAGCATTGCAGAAAAACTGAGTGTCGGTACGTTTAAAGCTTTCAGGCAACGAATATGCAGCTGCGCGGCGTCGTACAGCTTCCGAAGACCTCTTACATCGTTTCCCGACATGACGTGAGGAAGGTTTCTTAGGGCTGACAGGTGGTACTGTTCGATCTTTTTCCGGTCCCCGAACCTTTCCTTAAGGATTTCGATGGCGTGCGTATAGCATGCTTCTGAGGTTGGCAACCCCGCGATAGATGCTGCCGCTTGTCCCGCAAGGCAATTACGCAAGTAGTAAAACTTTGTTGTCGGGGACAATGTCTCGTTGTGATGAACAGTTCGCTCAAACTGCTCCCAAAATCCTGTCCAATTGTGAACGTCTCCACTAAAGGTAGGAAGGCTGAGCTTAGGCAGTCGTAATCCGGCATGAGTTGTCGCGTTAAGTCCTAGCTGAACAGTCGTTGGTTGAGCGTTAGTCTGAGCTACGGTGGAGGTCTCAGCAGATACTGCTGCTTGCGGCGCGCTTCCAACTCGTCCTAAAGCGGCGATCTGGCAGCGTAATTCAGCCAGCATGCCTATGGCCTGATCATTGTACTCAGCTGCAGCGCTCTATTCTGCTTCAAGCTCGTCGTCGGGAATGTGCTCTTCGAGAGCAGCATTGATGCTTGAAAGCTCCTGGTTACTCGAGCTAAGGCGGTCGAGAATACCTGTGAGCTTGGAGATGTCGGCGCTCGGGTCGTTGATCAACGTTCGGGCCTCCTGCAGCAGCTTGGTGTTCTGGGCGCGTCGAGCTGTCCGCTTGGCCTTGAGACGATCCATGATTGAAGCTTTCCGGCTGTGACGAGGCAGGCGTCCGGCTCCTCCAGTCAAGATCAGCGAAGCGCTCGTCGGTCTGTCGATCCTCGCCACCCACGACGCGAAGTGGACGAGTAGAGTAGCCCTTGAGTCGTGCGTAGAAAGAGGTACGTTCCGCACGGGGGTTTTCGGCACCATAACGGTGCACGCTAAAGGTAATCGCGCCGCTTTTCGCTGCAAAGTACTGCGCAGAAAAGTGAACTTTTCAGTTGTTCGATCGTAGCATGCTGTGATGGTGGAATCGGCCCACCGCTGTAAAATTCCCTGTGGACGTGATACCTGCGATTCACTTATGGTACCTATGAACTGACTTTTGAACCGCCTAATTCAAATTTCATTGACTCCGTCACCTCTAGTACACTTCATGTGCTTTGATTCACTTTAATTCTCACTTCGTTCATATTTGGTTGTGCGCCACTGCTCCACGCCCTGCACGGCACCCGGGATTGGCCGAACGCTGCAAAAGTGTTGTTCTTCGCGTCGTTTTGTTCGCGGACGCGATCCGTTAGAACCTGTAGCAACATACAGCTTCGCTGTAAAAGTGGAACCTTGCTCAGCGCGTGCGAATAATTCTGCGGCAAGTCGCCCGCACCGGAACATCGCGCCGTATTTGTCTCCTGCGCGAGCGACGAGCGGCTTCACTGCACAGCCGTTGAACATAATGACGGACCTATGCGCAACTCTGCTACCTAAAGGTAGCATATACCAGCATATACAGTAACGCTAGCCTCGATGAAACAAGAGCGCGCCGCGCGCTGCGCCCGTCTACTGGGCGAGAAAGGAGTAGACAGATGCGTCACGTACACAGGGTGGCCCGCATTTGAAGGCATGATTCCGGAATTGGCTGCCAATTTTTTAAATTTCTTTTCGAGAAACTAAATGACTTACGGCTGTATAATTTGGCAGATATCATCAGGGCAGCGAAGAGAAGATATGTTGAAAGTTTTATTTAAATAGGTGAATATCGAAAAATCGCCGGAGTTCCCCTTTAGACCAACCTCCGACCTCGGTCTTCTGCAGGGAAGATAATTCTCTTAGCGACCTCCTCTGCTTACACGAGGGGCGACCTATTGTGAAAAGTTAAAGGTGTAGAGAGTATGGTAAAGAAGGAAGTTCGAAAAAGTGGAAAGCGTTTAACGCTGACCTATAACGAGTGCTGCTGTTTGATATTTTTTATAGAAACAAAAGTAACGGTATTTCCCGTTAGAGTTATGTGGTAAAAAAAAGTAATAGTCTTATAGTTACAAGTTCCTCTTACTTCAACGTAACTAGTTACAGTTATAGGTTACTAAAACAGCAACTAGTTACTGGTAAAGCGTTACTGATAACTAGTTACTGCTCAATACTGGTTGTGCTTTCCTTGTCCAATTCAATAATCATGATTTGCAATTCATCCTCTGGGTTACTCATCGAGGCAAAGTCTTCAGCAAGGCGTAGTTTGCCATAGCCAAACCACATGCAGCGTTTTCGCGAGCATAGGCAGGGTTCACGGGAGACGCTGGAACAATGGTCAAAAGCTACTATTCGCTCGGCGTTGACTGCACATATTCGAAGAAACGGCAATGTGCTGCGTTTCTGGCTACTGCTCTTGAACGCCAACGACATAAGAGAATTTTAGCAAGTTACGAAAATACGGCACGCAAATACGGTAAGGTGGTACGGTAGCGCTCCTCCTTTCCAGTGACAGTGCTTCCACCGGACGACAGGTTCCTCGTTAACAATGCGTAGGCTGGCAGGCAACCACGAGGCGTGAAAACCCCACTGTAATTTTTGAAAAAGCTTTTGTGGCGTTGGGGTACCTTCACTGGCAAAATGTCAACGACCGGGAAAGGAGGTGCGGTACCATACTTGCGTAGCGTATTTCTGCACCGTATTTTTTTTTTTTAGTATTTCTGTAAGAGAGAGATGGGATGCGGAAAGGCAGGGAGGTTAACCGGAAATCAAATATCTGGTTGGCTACCCTGCACTGGGGAAGGGGTAAGGGGAGACAGAAAAGTAAGGAAGAGAGGAAAGAGGGGGAGGGAAGCAGAAACACACACACACAAACACAGGAGTGTCACAAGCGTTCAACGAGGCGGGTCGCTCGCAGGAACTTCAACAGCGCCTTCGTCGCTTTCAGGCGTGAAGCTCGATCTCCCCGGGATTTCAATATCGACTTCTCAGAAAGAGGCTCGTCGTCGAGTCGCGCAAACACTGCTGCGAGGGACTGTCTCTGAGAGCTTTACTGAGGGTACTGACATAAAACATGTGCAATGGTTTCATCAGTGCCGCATTGTTCACATGCAGCACTGTCTGCCCATCCGATGCGGCAAGCAAAGGCGTTCGTAAACGACACCCCAAGCCACATGCGGCAGAGAACGGTCGTCTCAGATCGGGGTAGGCCAGATGGTATTTCAAGTCGTAGACATGGATCCAGGCTGTGAAGACGGGTGTGGAGAAAACCGGGCGTGTTCCACATAGACCTTGCGACATCATGCGCGAGCATATTATTAAGGCGAAAGCCTTTAATGTCTCATGCTCACGTCCGTCCGGTGTCCGTCCGGTGTCCGTCCGTCCACACCCCCACTGCGCATGCGCCAACCCATTAAAAAAAATAAAAATAAAAAAACCTCCTCTCCACCTCTCTCTCCTCTAGGCATCCCTCCCCGCGGAGGCCACACCCTCACTGCGCATGCGCGTCCCCTCCATCTCTCCCCTCCTACTCTCCTACTTTCTCCTTCCCTACGCTCCCCCCTCTCTCCTCTAGGCATCCCTGCCCGCGGCGTCCACACCCCCCACTGCGCATGCGCGTCATCCCCCTCTCCCACGCTCCCCCCTCTCTCGCCTCGCGATGCCGACGCAGGCAGCGTCTGCTAGCGAGTTTCTTGGTTGAAAAAACCGACTGCTCGCGCTGCACAACCGTTCACTGGCCACCCCGTATATATGGCAATGGATCTTGACCTGCAAGGTGGTGCCGGTGGGAGATTTCTCCTGTGCGTTGTGGAACGATAAAAAAATTTGCAGCGTGCGCGTTAACTAAAAGCGGACTGCGGGTCTCTGTGTCCAGTCCGAGTCTTCTGTCTCTCACTGCCCATTAGCAGCGATTGGGATGTTCCAGTAGGAAACACCGGTCCATCACAGTGTGTATGCGCCCCCCCCCCCCAGGTTTCTCTCCTGTGCAACGCTGCGATGAGCGCCAGCGTCAACGCCGCCGCCAGTGTAAGCGTTAGCGCCCGCTGCTTCGCAACTACACATCGTTCCCTTTAGCGGGAGATGGTGCAATCTTTAAGACGAAAGCCTTTAATGTCTCGTGCTCACGTCCGTCCGGTGTCCGTCCGACCGTCTGTCTGTCTGTTCATCCGTCCGTCCATCCATCCGTCCGTCCGTCCGTCCGTCCGTCCGTTCATCCGAGCTCTGGCACGGAGCCAGGTGGCCGCCGCGATGCGCAGACGGAACGCCGGTCGCGTCGGACTCTATAGGCTCCCAAAGCATCGCTCAGTGGCGCTGCGACTCTTGACAGGCAGCGCCATCTCTGGCGGAAAAATAGAAATTGGGAATATACGTTGCGCGTTTTCTCTTCTCTCCTCCGCGCTTCCGCTCGTTTCCGTGCACGTGCAGCGCTTTCGCGCTGCGCTTGCTGAGCCTCGCAAAAAGGTAGAAACTGGGGGTAAGCGCCGCGCTTTTTCCCTTCTCTCCGCCAGCGCTTCGCTATGTACTGCTTGAAAAAGATCTCCCCGCTGGACAGGCACTTCGAAAAGCGAACGTAATCAAAGGAGAGAAGTTCGTTAATCACGGTTATCGATGTTCCACGTTGTCGACCATGAAAAACATGTGATTGTTGTTTAGATGTGCACGCTGGCAGTGGCAAACGCGTACTGTAGTGAACGAACTTTCGCGGCGTGCAAAAAAGAAAAAAATAGGGAAACAAAGACTACACGGCCGTGGCACTAAAAAAACCTGAGAAGGTTCGAGTCATGTCCTCCGTGCCGCTGGAGCATCACCCGCTGACTTAACCACGAGGCAGCTAGCTTAGCTTAGCTTTAATGCTGCGAAGCAAGTAGAACTGCTCGCCTCGTCTGTCTGTCTTTTTTTTTCGCTTCTCGCTTCGTGCTTGCACTCCCTTTTTATGAGAATATCGACTTCACAGGTGTATAAGACCTGCTGCGCGAACGCGGCTCAGCGTGAGAGGTGTCGAATTTCAGGCGCGATGTGGTATCGGGCGACGAGCTTGCACAAAGCGCACCCGTAAACGCACACTCGAAGCAATTGATGTACGAGTGCGCGGTGCGCGTGAAAGAAAACCGCACAATCTCCGAAGATGGCAATAACAATTCCTGAATTAAGTGCCAGTTAGATTCAGCGGCTTAAATATATACCACCCTAACAAAGCGACAAAAACAGAACAAACCAGCAAAACGATGTCAAGTTAGCTGAAAATGCACAGGTGTTCGTTCCGGCGCGATGATGCAGCCTTGTGCGGAGTTCAACTGAACGCAACCAACACGGCAACGCTAACTGCGGTATGAAGTGTGTGAGTGTGAACATCCAACAACGACAGATAGGTCTCACAAACACAAGGAAACAAAACACAAAGTTGCTTCAACATACAACCGTAATTGGATGTAAAAATGCGAGACGGCGAGCAATCACTACTGCAGTCGTTGCGCCGCGTCACGTACTGATTCATGTAGTCGAAACAAACGATTTCAAGCGAAGAATTGAGTCAGCGAAAACGAAAGGCAAAACAGAGCTAGAACTTTATTCCTCTAACTACGGTGATCCACGCTTGTGTACTTTCTCTCTTGTACGACTTGTCCGGGAACTAATACAGTTTTAGAGGCGGATCGCGTGCCGGTACTGTCTGCACTGCTGTGGCACACGGTAATACTTCGGACCTCGCTTCCGCTTTCGTGGGGTCGCTTCTACCATCGCGGAAATGCAGCTTCGCAAAGCAAGCCTCTCGGTTCAGCGTGCCAAGCTCACGGCGCAACGTCTAAGCTCCCCGCACCGACCGACGAACGCGTGCCGCCGCTGTCGGCTGTCGGTGAAACAGGCGCGCCCTCCGCCGCGCTTATTCCCAGTTTCACCAGCGCTTCTCTCCAGAGCCGCAGCGCGGCGCTGTCGTCGCTCCGCAAACTTGAGCTTTGGTTCCCTATAGCGCTCGCGCTTTGCTTGCGTAGCGTCGCTGTGCCCAGAGTTTGCGATCATTCTGACGGACGCCGTCTCAATGGACCCAGGCGTTCACGGAATACACTTTCGAATTTACAAAGGGTCCGTCAATTTAAGAGCTGAAACGCGGATGGCGTTTGCACGATGCGCAAAGCGCGAGAAAATACTAACGCATGCGGCCGGAGGAAGATGAGTCTCGCTGCGATTCGCGGTAAAAAATTAAAGAAGAAAACACGCACCCATTCGGTTTCTGTCTTATCCCACTGAGAGTGTAAAAGAAAAAAGACATGGCATAATCAGTGGAATGGCCACACGCTTTCGCCGAACACACTTTGGAATGTACAAAGTGTCCTTCAATTTTTTAATCTTTGCTGCTGCGTCGCTTCTTGGTAGTGGAATAGGTTCCATCTCGCCATTTTCATGAGCATTCTTAGCTGCGTCGTCGGCATGCTTATTACCAGTGATGCCGCAGTGACCTGGTAACCATTGAAGAGTTACGTCGTGCCCCTTTCTATCAGCTGATGGTATAGCTGTCGTATTTCCAGCACCAATTGGTCTTGAGGCCCACGACGTAGAGCAGTTCGAAGGCACTGCAAAGCTGGTTTCGAATCGGTAAAAATAGTGCACTTTAGTGGAACTTCTCTGTCGATCCTGCGGAGTGCGCTGCGGAGTGCCGCGAGCTCCGCGGCTGTCGATGTCGTCTTGTGTGACGTTCGAAACTGGATGCTTTCGGCCTTTCCTGAAAACATCAAAGGTGCCAGTAAGCTGATGAGCTAAAAGCTCATCAGCTTACTGGCACCTTTGATGTTTTCAGGCATTCAATTTGGAATGCGGCAATTTTCTTCAACCTAAAAAGTCTATATCTTTGACCTCGCAAAAACGCTACAGTGCATGCGCGGGCACGTATGTTTCCCTGACGAACAGCCTCGACCGCAGACTAGCAGTATTTTTTTTTTCGAACAATCGTCCGTGATTTTCCTTTCATTCGCTTCTGCTTTGGTCTCTCTACACAATATAGCTTATGTTGAGGCGTTACATTCTTGCAGTTATATAAGAAAAAAAAAGAAGGCTCGTTCAAAAAGTTTCCAGAAGGAAAGCCAATGAATCCGCGATGTCCGTAGGGGGTAACGCCGCACAGCGGTTAGAGACGCATATGCCACGAGGAGGACCAGCAGACGAAGCCACGTGGCTAGTGCGGGCCCTGCCAACACCTGCGATGCAGACAGAGGGGCCTTTGTTTGCCTTCTTCGCGTTGAGGATTGTCAAGAGTGGCAATATCCAACATACGGGCGCCATAATTTGCTATCCCAGCCATGCTGAATTCCAGTGCCATTTGCTTGTGGTACGCCGGAGTACGTGCAATGGGCATTGTGAACAAAAGCCCCAACAAACAGCCTGTTTTGTTCTCATTCAAAATGTTGTCTCGTCTGTTCCCTTAAAGAGCTGCGTTTCTTTCTTTTTTAGGGGCGAAGCTCCTTATGGCATCACCTGGGCGGTTCTCGGTTGTCGATGCATCCTGAGTAGCCAGTAGCGTCTTCCTTAGCATACAATAGATGGCGCTGTCCCATAGAGATGCATGCAAACTGCAGTTGGGTGACGGTATACTAGATGGCGTCAGTGGTTTTTCGTATACGTTGATGATTAAAGATGATAGATGGCGCTGTTATAA